>VFFE01000262.1:33643-90274 GCA_008921705.1 Burhinus oedicnemus | reverse complement strand
GGCTGGTTTTTTTTTTTTGCGTTAGAGGGAAGGAGAGGGTGTGGGGGAAAGAAGCTGGTGCTGTGATTTCTCTTCCCCCCCCCCCGCCCTCCCGCCCAGCAATCTGGATGCCTGTCCCCACTGACTGCTAAGATGGACTGCTCCTTCCCTTTCCAAATGGCTGCAGCAAGTTTAATGCAGAGCTGGGGGGCTTCGCAAAGGGTAAAGCCCCTGGCCTGTTTTCCCTTTCCCTTATGCACATTTTCCTAAATGAGGGGTACAAAAGTTGCTACAGAACCAGGGCTAGAAAAGACAAATGGATAGCTGTATTTCCAAACTGTGCGTGTCTGGGTGTATCTGCATGCCTTGCAGACATGCTCCGCGTAAGGAGGGTTTCTCGGCCGCATTGTTAGCCCACTCGCTGCTGGGGAGGGCATGAGAAAAGTTGTTTCAAGCCTCTATATAAAATTTCCAGGAGAGACAATTGTTTCTAATAATAGCCCTGGCACCGGTTTAGCAATACACCACACACAGATGCGGGAGCGAGCTAGCAAATCTTCTCTCCCAGGCAAGTCAGGTCACAGGAAAAGCTGAACTCCCAGCTTGTTGGTTTGGTTTGGGATTTTAAAACATTGTCCTGAACAAAAAACCCAGCACCGCTCGCCCTTTCCGCCGGGAAGGGGGTGTGGTGCCTGTGCCTGCATGCCGCACTTCACGGGGATGGCTGAACTGGGCTTTCCCGGTGCCTTGGGTACCAAGAGAGGCTGAATCCCAGCCCTGCCCAGTGCCAGCTGGATATTGGGTCGTCTCGGACACGACTCCCTCTAGATTCGCCCCCCAGGGTCTCATGAGCATCCCCTGCCCATGCACGGAGGGGGCTGTGACCAGTGTGGGTGTCTGTGCCTAGAATTGCCTGCCAGCCACCAGAGAGATCTCAACAGAGCTAAAACTGTCGGATTGATCCCCTTTCTCCTTGCGGTGATGGCAGAGGGCCCGGCAGGAGGGCTGCTGCCTGCATTGCACGCTAACTTGAACCCGCGATGCTGACCCTGGCCGGGCGATGGTGCACCAGCTCGGCTTGGTGGTTCAGAGCTGCTCGTCTTGACCTTCCAGGCACAAGTTACCGGTAGCTTGTCCTCTTCCAAATATTAATATTTTTAAGGTGGTTTTAACTATCGGTGTCAGGCGGGGACGTGTCACGCGCTGCAGGAGGGAGAGCTGTTCGTGGGTTGTACCGCTGAGCAAGGGGGGCTGTGGCAGAAGCTGTGGGGACCTAAGGATATATATTGCTTCTTGTAAGGAGAGGGGATATTTTGAAGGGTCTTCAGCTCCGCACCACCTCGCGCTGCTGTTGAGGTCAGCTGTGTCTTTCTGAAGACCGAACAGGCTGAAGGAGTTGGTACTGGTCATCCTTCATGCTGTGAGCGGCCCCATCCAAACCAGTTCCCCCAGTGGGGATAAGTGCACCAGTGGGACATAGCATGTAAAACAAACATTTTGTTCTTAGGTTAATTTTTTTTTTTAAACACACAGGCTAGAAATACGGGATCTCTGCCATTATTTGAGCATAGATACACTAGTGAGCCACTCGCAACCCTTTGGGGCAAGCTACCCATTTCTCCTGGTAGATGGTTTCCGGTGGTCCCGTTGCTGTGTGTCTGAACTGGTTGTTGCATTAAAAATGCAAGTCAATATTTGGCGATACCTGTGATCACAGCATGGGGTCACTCAGGGCCGTACGGCAATGCAGCGTCACTTGGCGCAGAATGCATCTTCCGTAGAGATCATGTCAAATTGTTTAGCGAAGTCAAGAGCTTTGGCTAGTGCATTGGGTGTTGTTAGTAAGGACATAAGACTGGGAAAGAATTCCCAAGTCAGAGAGTCCAGTCCTACGTATGAGAGGTAATTACAGTCATGCATATCCCCTTTGTTGCTACTGTTGCTTGCTGTGTGAATAACAGCAGAAGGTTTGAATGCAGCTTAACAGACAGGAAAGGCAAAGTAAAACTGCATGGTACGGATGAGGGAGAAAAAGCTGTAATAGGGAGAATTTGAAAGGGGCTGAAGTCTCAAGCCCCAGTCTGGTAGGACTGTGAAGGAGAAGGAAGGGCCATGCATTGCAAGAGGGGTGAGATACAGAGGGAAGGTCTAAAAGGAGTATGTTGATCTAACAGGACTTAGTCCACTGAAGATGCAGTAAGGCCCAGTGTGACCCACTTCTCATGGGCTAAGCAGGAGCGGGCTGGATCGCTGGGACGAGCAAAGGCTGCTGTCAGGCACAGGGCCACGCTCACGCCCAGCTCTCAGGGACCTTGGGTGTCTTTCATTCATAACACTCTAGGTTTAAGGCAGGCGGTATTCCTGTGCCTCTGAACTGCACCCAAAATCTCCTTCTAGCTGGGAGCCATCCCACAAATGCCCCATCTCTCGGGGAGCTGGAGGGAGGCAGTGCTGCAGGGTGAGCCGTAAGAGCCGGTGATGGTGGCTCCCCAGGGTCCCCATGCTTCATCGCAGGATGGGGTGTGCTTGGCTGCACAGCTGCATCCCAAGGTCACTCGGCAATGCCCATCTCCAGTCACGCTTCCTGGCTTGCTCCTTCCAGCGGCTGGAGGTGTGGATTGCCCTGCAGCCCCAGTGCAAGCAGAGCACGGCAGCCCAGCAAGCAGCAAGGTCTGACAAGGTTAAGCTGTGGTTGAATTGCTTGCAAGCCTCCTCCAGCTCCAAATCCCAGTTTGTCCCGGCCTCTCCCAGGCCATACAGTTCCCTAAGCCAGCAGCGGATTGCCCAGCATGGCCTTGGGGACCACTGCAGCTGACAACATCCCTTGCTCTCTCTCCTTCTCCCAGACTTTTAACAACTTAATCCCCAGCCCTCCTGTAAATCTCAGTATGTGCCATTTCCTAAAAAGCCACAATTTTCCAAGGCTGCACAATGAGTTGGAGCCCCTGTTTTCTGCTCTGGAGATGAATCCTATCAAGAACTAAAAATGACTTTGCGTTTCTCTCTGATTTGACACTGAGAAGATGCCCTGGCCAGATGTTTGATCAGCTCTGAGCTTCTGGGAGCACTTTCATGTTGCTGAATCGCAAACACGTAGGGTTTGATCCTGCCTCCCTCTGCTCCAAGTCACCTTTGCACTCCACCTGCTTGCAGGTCAATGGGAGCCTGAAGGTTTGTTCCTTGGCTATGTCTGGCTCCAGTAAGCTGCCTGGCAAAATAAGTAGAAGAAGGGCCTGGTGTACCTCCACCTCCCAGTGAGTCCCTGCTGAGTGGTTCTCTGTGGCCCCACGCATGGTGCCAGGTACCCTGGGTGCATCTCCATGGGGTGGGGTGGGACTTGCCCAACCTCAAAGCACAAAGGAGACCAGAGGAGCAGGGACCATCTGGTCTCCAGCGCAGTTAACGATGTTCTTGCTTACAACCCCCTCTGGCTCCTTTTATAGCAGAAACACCGTCCTTCTGCCCTTGTCCTGAGCTGCTGTGTGATGTTTTCACATGGTGTTAAACAGTTGCTGTGTCCCACCCTCAAGAAAAGATCACTGGTGGGTAGCAAAGATCACCAGTGGGTAGCAAAATGCCCTTTTCACCCCCTTTCTGCACTGGTGGGATGTGGTGTGACCTAGTGTAGTAATCTTTGGGAAAAGTCCTTGAGGGCAGAAAAGAGGGAGGCAAGTTGACCCTTTTTTATTTAAATTCACTGTAAAAGGGTCCACCGAAAACCTCCTAGAAAGCTGCAAACCAAAAAGAGGTTGATATTCCCATTTTGGCTACAGAAATCCTTTGTGCGTACGCTTCCACGTGTAACATGTAACATTTTGACAATGGCTGTTGGGCTTGCCAACCCTCAAGGCTCAGGCTCTGTGTTTAGATTATATATTTTTTTTCTTCTTAGAAGTTCCCCGATCTCCCAACCAAAATAAATCCACCCTTGTTTGGGTTTCCTGACCGCGTGGGATCGAACGTGGCTGCAGCCGTACCACACACGCTGCAAGCGCTGTTGGCGTCCCGTCCATCCGAGCTGAAATATTTCACGCCGGGAAGTGCTTCGCAGATAGTGGAGCAGCCGCAGGCTGACCCCGCTGCTTTCACACCGGCTTTACGCAGGACAAGCCAAGGGGTGGAAAGCTGCTGCATCAAGTGAGCAGCTTGGAAAGTCAGCACTAAATCTGAAGCTGAAACTCAGGGCCGGTCCGAGAAAGGGAAGCATGGCTCGAGCTCTTGCCACCTTTAAAAATCAGTTTTGTCCTTGTTCTGCGCGAATGGTATCTCTCCCGGCTATCCCCAGGTAGGGTTTTGTGAAGGTGCCCATCATCTCAACACGTGGCTGCCACGTGTGTGCTTGCGTACCGCCGGACGCTCGCATTTCCCAGTGAAATGGGGCACTCGAGGGGACACGGATGATTTAGGGGACGTGTAATCAGATACAGTGCTTGCTTTGTGCGCGCACACACACGCACCCAGTGTTGAAGCTGGAAAATAAATTTGGAAGGTAACTTCCACTGCCTTCTGCAATCCTAACTGGAAAGACCAAAAAAAATGAAAAAAAAAAAGCACTGTCTGCAGTGGTCTGGGCTCCTTGGGATGCTTTGCAGCCCTGTTGGGGGTGGTGATAACAGCCATCGAAGGTGTCACCTGGGCTTGTGCTGCAGGAGGTGGTGGGGATAGGGGGGAAGGAGACTTGTGCCTCCCCAAGACCAGGGAAAGCTGGAGGGAAGCACTGAGCCTGCTTTGCCTTTGTGTGGAAGACGCTTTCTGAAATGCTCTGGGAGTGCCAATGGCGATTCTTCGGGGAATCTGCAAATGTAAAGGTGCTCGGGCTGTGTCCTCGCTTTCTCGGTCCCGTCTCGCAGGCAGAGCCGATTGCGTACGTGGCAGAAGGCTGCTTCAAAATGGGTCTCCAATCCTGGGAGCGTAGGGCTCGGGAGTATCGGATCCAGCCGCTGAGTTTGCAGACATTGCATCAGGCTGTTCCCTGTTCACTTACCATCCTTAACTCCTCTGCATCGATTCCGCACGGTATTAAAGAGCTGCTGTGTTTTCTTCCAGAAAATAACATCCTTCCCTGGCTCTTAAAAGGCAGAGATGTGCTGTACAAAGACAGACTCAAGTCGAGGCGTTTATTCCAGGTTCCTCCTGCGCAGAGGTTACAGCATGTCCATATGTGTTATGCTGTGAGTTGTGCTGATGCAGAGAGGACCTGGTTTTGCTGCACCAACAGCCAAAGCGTTCTCAATACAGGCGATGCAAAATCCTGGCATTACTCAGAAGATGAACGAGAGCATAAAAGCGCAGGCTATGTGTCCTGGAGACAATTTTCCCTGCTTGAGCCCAGAGTGGGGCTAGTCTTACCTCTAGTCCTCACCAGACACGCAAGTGTTCAGCATCAGGAGCTACCAGGACAAGGGAAGGCAGGTAGGATGCCTTCGCGCTCCTCACCCGTCTGGGTGTGCAGGCAGAGCCCCTGCGAGACGTCCCCGTCCTGCAGCCCCAGCTCTGCCCTGCTCAGCGCAGGGTGCGCTCCCGAACAAAGCAGGAGCAGGAATGGTCAAACCAGATTTTTGCAACCAGGACCTGTTTCTAAAAACACCTGCATCTCTGAGGATGAGTCAGCTGCTTGTCATTTGGATGTGCTCTGAATCTCACCCTGTCCTTCCCGTGAAACCCTGTTGGGGGATGATGTCCACCCCGCACCGACCCCATCAGCTGCTGCAGCTCAGGCAGAACCGCTGGCGGCTGCCCAGCCTGGGCACCAGCCGTAGCCCTGGCTCTCAACATCGAATGTATGTCAAACCCGCTGATTAGCAGTGGCTGGAAACAACCCGCTGACATATTTTTCCACTGGAAGCATATCAGTTCTTAGAGTGTTATTCAAAACAAGAAGGGGGGGGGAAAAAGAGAAAAAAAAAAAAAGAACCACTTCTGTGTACAGACTAACATTTTACATTTTTTTTCACATCTGGAACGACTTTTGCAAGTGTGTTTTCTATTATGTGTTATATATAACACTGCTCAATGCTATCTATTGACCCGCCGTGTTACAGAATATCTGAGTGATGCACTGCCCAGTGCCTTGGCGCCATTGATCGGGGCAATCACCGCTCACACCTCCGAGTGCTTAGTGAAACAGCAGGTACAAAACACTCAACGAGCGCTAAAAGGACATTTTGAGCCTTAAATCTTAATTTGTCCTTTAAAAATATTTCACACATACTACTGCTTCCACTGCCTTGGGTCACTTTGGTCATCTTCCTATGAACCTACATTGATTTTTTTTTCCTCCAACAAATCACACTAGTTTCAGTAGCAAATAAATTGTCCTGTTCTCCTCTATAACTAAACCAAACCTCCTGCAAATGTTTTCCCAGAAGACTTGGATGCTCTCACGTAATTACCGCCCTGTCTGCATGCACAGAGAGTGATATCTGGAACAGTTTGCTGAAAATATGCCATGTTTGAAGTGTGAAACCATACAAAAAATTACATTTTTATGTATGTTTACAAGGAATTAAAAGTCAGACGTAGGAGAGATTAACAGACATTCTAACAACTTTGGGAAAAATAATAATAATACTCTATTGCTATGTACTTTAGTGCCGCACGGTCATTATCATGATGATGACTCACAGTGCTTGCCGCAGTACGTAGTAGGGAATGAACCAGAAGGTGACCAGGAGTCCCCACAGAGAGGTTGATGTGACTTATAAAAGGCTGCAGAGTTCATCATTGGTAAAGGATTGCCCTGGCAGATACTTCAGATCCTTTTCCCTTAGACCATGCTGTGTCTTAGGTGCATAGTGAATAGAGTAAATACGAAGATCTTCCAGGGAAGCAAGACCCTCCCAAGACATATCATGGTTTTCTTGAAGCACAGCTATGCTCAAAAGCTGATGGAGCACCTGTCCCAGGACCACCCTGCTTGTCCTTGTACAAAGACACCAAAGATTATGCATCCCCTTTTCCTCTAAGCATCCCCTTTCAGTTCTGCCATTCATATTTATTTCTTTGGGCTGCATTAGGGACTAGAAACCCAAGTGATGGATCATGACTTTTGTGTATAATGTGCAAACATGGGATGAAACTACAGAATTTGTCTGAAAGTGATTATTATCTAGAAAATAAGCTCATCCTGGGGGCGGGAAAAGGTCACAAAATAAAGATGTTCTTCACATAGTTTGGCTGAGCTGAGTTAGCTCAGGAGAAGTTTACATACAGGGCAAGTTATCTTGGGTTTTAACTGGGAAGCCTGCAGCAAGGAAGATTGTCTCCCTTTCGTCTTACTAACACAGGCATGAGGAGGCTTATTTTTTGCTATGTTTTTTGGTTATAGTGGCACTTTTGCAGCCTTTGGGCATTACTTTGGCATACGGATGAATAACATAGCATGGATGAATAGTCCCAAGGTCCGTAAGGTGGGATGAGGCCACAGGCTGCCCTAGCCACTTGCCTTCCAATTCCCATAGGATGTGACCCTCTGGTTGCAATGGTTTCACATGGATCAAGCAGTTTCAACACAGCTAAAGCTGCTCCGTAATGCTCAGTGTGAACAGCTCAGTGTCTGCTCTGCAAGGACTCAGGAATGGCTGAGGAGCACTGCGGCTCTCCTCTCTCACCAGGACTTGTGGTCAGCTCCAGGCAGGAGCTGGTCTACCAGGTCTGTGAGGCTGTGCAGGGAAGTCCAGCAGGAGATGATGGAAATCCCATCCCCTGACTCAGTTAAAGCTCATCTGCACAAAAGCACGGACTGCAGGGAAGAGCCCCGACCTGGAGGGAGGAGGAGCAGCTGGGCCACCTCAATTGCACGATTATTAACTTATTATTTATTCCCCGCTCAGTCCTTACCCATCGCTGGGTGCAGCCAGCACGCTGCACATGCAGAAAGGCTGTAGGAGCAATATGAGCTTTCCAGGTAAAAGTGGAGCATATAGCTACAGGATCCCAATTTGAAGCAAGATTTTAAGACCTCTAGCATGTTCTTGACCTAAAAACATTGACCTGAAGCAGGTGTCCATGGTGAACCACCTGCACAACTGACCAGCTGAGTCAAGGTTGATCAAGACACGCTTTTCCTGAGTCCAGAAGGGGTTGCAAATCTGTAAGGTTTAAGACGTGTGGCCAGTGAATCCTCTAGACTAAAAATAATAAATAATACTGAAAACCGTGTCATCTCCCTGTGGTCAGCCTTAGCTCCAGAGCTCTGCGGATACTCTGACCAACCATCTCAAATCTCCTACACTCTCCACTCCTGACTTGTAAATAGTGGGGATCATGCTTGGAAGCTGATATATTTTTAAGCTGGCAACTGGTTTATTTTCTGGCCAAAAAAGGGAATGGAAAGAGTTACGAGGACGGAAGAATCAAACATAGTGAAAAAGTATGCATTGGGAATGCCCTCTCCTCCTGTATCAACACCAGCAGGCAGGGAGGGCGCGAGATGTTCTGCTTCCCTTTGTATTTGAAAAGATTTAGATCTGTATTATTTTTAAGAAAGAAAACAATACGTGACATAAACCAGCACAACCTCCATTCTAGTGAGGAAGCCGGCCTGTCCAGGAAAGGACTTTCTTATCTCAGGATATAACTGAAATCAGGCCTCCGAGGCTGGCCGCTCTCAGAGCAGTGATTCAAGCGTGTGCCGGGTAATACCCTGGTTGGTTTAAAATGCGGCATCGGAATTAGATTTAATTCTAACTACATGGCTCAAGCACCAAGTGTTTTGAGGTTAAGACGCGGCGTTCCCAGCTTTAAAGTTTGCCTGAGAGTTATTGCTTGACGTTCTAAATGGACTTAAGGACCGTAGGAGACGGTTTTTCATTTCAGCCCTGATACAGTAAGCCACTTAAACACTTGCTTATGTCACACTGAAATAAAAGGGATTTATGGACATGGCTACGTGCTTTGCTGAATCAGAGCATTTTTGCTGAGTGCTGTTTATAGAGGAAGCATGAGAAATAACCTGTGCAGATGTCCCTGGGTGATGCGGGAGCCCGAGCAAGGCTGGAAAGTGCCGCGCAGAGGAAGCGAGGAGCCCCTGGGCAGGCCAGGAACTCTTTTGTCAGCTCTCAAGACAAAACAGGGAAGTCACCAGGTCACTCAGCCTTTAGCTCGCCTTAATTTTTATCCCATCGCTCCCCGTCGGCATTCACACAATGGCTGGGTTGCGCCTTTCGTGGCGTGCATCCTCCAGGGTGACACTGCGGCTGACACCGTCCCACCTCCTTTCTCGAGGAGGACTCTTGCTTTCTAATTACTGAAGCTGTTTTTTTCCTCTCCTGACAAATGACCATTCGCAGAAACGATCACAACACTTGATGCAACCCCTCCTAAACACGTTCCCCATCCGATGGGTAAGTCAAGCTCCTCCAAGGGATGGCAGCACTCTCTTCCTGCAGGATAGGAGATGTTTTTAAGAACTGTATCTGCAACCATGGTTTCAGCAATTTCATCTCCATTCCCTATGTCCCATGGGTAAGGACATTGATTTTTCAAGGGGTGGGATAAAGAGGTTTGCAGGGAAGGCCAAAGGCCTTGCACTTGATACGTTTTTACGGTCCTACCAAACCTGTGGGTGATGCTGCATCATTGTCAGCGTATATTTTCTGGCCATTCAATCTAGCGATGAACTGTGCATGTATTTCACAGAACCTCAGAGCACTTCTGTAGCAGGGAAACCCACGTTGCATTAGAAGCTGGAGTCTTGTTACTTCTCTTCGCACCACCATTATCCACCTCGACAGCATCTTCCCTGGGCCCATCTTCTCAGTTCCAAAACTCCATTTGTCACCAGGTTCCCTTGAAAGGGCATGTTAAAAAGGATGTTCCTGTTTCTTTGAATATGCAACATCTTCATTCTCCTATATAAGTACTGCTAGAAGATGGCAGATGCCTGAGGATACAGCTGGGATACCTTTCCTAGGGAAAAACAACTCATCTCTCCTGCTCCAGAGCACCAAATAGCCTTTTCAATTAAAAAATCATCACGTGAACAAATATGAATGGCAGAAGCGTTGTCTAATGGGTTCCTATGCATTGTAGTGAGAAATACTTGTACTTCTGTATTGGATTATTTCAGAAAGCTCAGCCCATGATATGTACTGGGTCACTGGCATTTACAGGCAGGGCAGGCTATACAGACCTATGCTTCCCATGCCAGGAGCCTTGTGCCAAATTAAAATAGTTTTTCTCTGTCTTGAAAAAATAATTACAAACCAGATTTCCCATTATTGGTTTAGGAAAGACTCATGGAAATAAATGGTAGAAACGAGACCCATCTTCAGAAACAACAGTTTCTCCTGACTGTCTCCCCATCCTCAGAGCTTCGAGGCTCCGAGGCTCAGGTGGAAGCCAGCCGGCCTGAAGGGGAAGGGCAGGGGAAGGAAGTGTGCACAAGGGCATTGGACCTGGAAAACAAGATGGTGTGAGCAGTGCTGCAAACCAGGGGGACGTGCAGGGCGGCGTGCAAGCCCCATGGCTGGCACAGATGAACCAGATCCACACCAACAGTCACCTCGCTCCTCTTCTTCAGGGATTGTTCCCACGGAGTTACAACTAAAGGACTGCAAAAACAAGCAAACCCCGAGGGCAGGCCCCTGTGGGCAGAGCCTCGCCTGCTCCCCAGCCGCCCGGCCAGGGCTGCTCCCCTTCCCGCCACACACAGGGCCAGCTGTGCCCATGTCCCCTCTCCCCAGGTGCCCATGCAAGGATTGGCCACGTGGCTCAGCTCTTTGCACACTGTCTCCCCGCCATCCTCATCCCAGTCACCACCAGTATTATTTATTAGGTGCTGATGCAGACCAGCAACTGGGGAGGATGCTCTGCGAATGCACGACATAAAAAACAAAGATAGTCCATTCCTCCAGGATCTTGAAGTGTGAGTGTAGGACAGGAGATGACAGATGGATGCAGACAAGCGAAGAGACGGTGCTGGTCAGCGCGACAGACAGTCGTTTGCAAGACCAGTCCCGATTCAGCAAAGTGAAGTGCTGCCACATGCACAAAATAAACTGTGCAGACATCGAAAACACACTGCTTTTTCACCCTCGCGCTCTCCCGACAAGCTTAGGAGTTGCCAGGATGAGAAGGCAGTAAGAGGTGGTCAAGTGGGAGCAGGATGTTTAATCTAATAGTTTATTGTAATCAGCGGGCTGTCATCTCTCCCTATCTCCTTTCAGCGGGTCTGTCCAAACAGCAGGCAAAGCGACACAGATTTTTGTGTATTCAGCACAGTAATTGCCTCCCATGCAGGCAGAGAGCATTTAGGAAATATTCTGCCTCCAATTATAATTTCTGATTTGAGTCATGGAAGAATACGCCATATTCCTCTTTATTTCTGCAGTCACTGGCTAATGAAACGTGCCGCAGATATTTATAGAACTGCCATTGTAAATAGCATTTGCATTTGGTGTCTTTGAGTTATTTAGTGTGACGGCGCTTTCACCAGGAGGGTTTTTTCATTTTGAAAGGGAAAGGTTCCCTTTGGAGCTGTTTCCTCCCATCGCCTTCGCTGTTTGTGTTGGATGGAGCAGTTCTGTGGGCAGTTGCTGATAATTTAGTGACAAAGTGACAGGCGTGCGGGGATTAGTGAGCGTGGTGCGGGTTTTCAGGCTGTGTCATGGACTGTTTATAGGATTCTCCGAGACAATGTTTGGAGTTACAGCGAAGATGAATAGAGAGGAGGGCAATCGCCAGAGCGGTTCATGCCGCAGAGCGAAACAACCGCCAGCCTGCCTTCCCTAGGAAACCCGTTGTGTAAATATTTGGGTAGGAGCCTCCAAAGGCGATTTAAAGTCCTGTGATAGGTAACTAAAACGTCCTTCCCTTGAGAAAAACAGCTATGATTCAAAAGATCCCACAAATAACCATGAGAGACCTTTCTGTAGCATCCCTATATTAGAGACAGCCAGCATGTATGTCAGGTCTTGTTGTCACTGATGGATCTCAAAGCGTTTTGCAAAGCAGGTCAACATCAGTTTTACCATCCTCAAGGTGCAGAAGCCAAGGAGCAGAGAATCGCTCTCTACAACTACCTGAAAGGAGGTTGTAGAGAGGTGGGAGTCGGTCTCTTCTCCCAAGTAACAAGTGATAGGACAAGAGGAAATGGCCTCAAGTTGTGCCAGGGGAGGTTTAGATCAGATATTAGGAAAAATTTCTTCACCAAAAGGGTTATCCAACATTGGAACTGGCTGCCTGGGGAAGTGGTGGAATCACCATCCCTGGGGGTATTTAAAAGCCGGGTAGACATGGTGCTGAGGGACATGGTTTAGTGGTGGTTTCAGCAGTGTTAGGTTGATGGTTGGAGCTGATGATCTTAGAGGTCCCTTCCAACCTAGACGGTTCTATGATTCTAAGCAGGCATGCCTTGTGTGTGATCAGTTCTCCTGCACACTGATCCCCCACCTCATCCACACACACACATTGCTTCTGATCTTCACGTGCCTTACAAGCACCATCTGTGTTTGTGTATTGGAGATATATTATCCCCAGTCTTTACACACTCATACATAAATGTACATAAATGACAGAGCGTTTTAAAAGCGCTTGTGTTCAGCTCTTCAAGCGCTCAGGGGTCATGCTGCATGTGCAGGCACTAAAAGAAGTGGCAGATTTTCAGAAAAATGTGATGTAAAGAGCTATTTCGAAAAAAAAAAAAATCTGTTGTGTATTTTGGCACATAATTTCCATTTGAGTTAATGATAAATCTGGCCAATGAAATGCATGTGGCCCATATTCACACCCAGCGCGTGCAGCTCCCTGCCATATGGATGAACTGTTAGCACTCAGGAGTGCATACACAGTCCCACCTCTTCATGCATCTTGAGAAGCATTGAAAATTTGGGGTGTTGGTGTGTATACAACATCCTTGGCTGTTGGAGGGCTATCCTGGGCTGAACACTAGAGCTCGGCTCCAGGTGTGGGACAAACCACATGCGAGTGGCTGAGCAAACAGCAGGCACAACAGTGGAGCTCATCTGGGAATTGTCTCACCTAACTTGAAACGTCTGAAAGTTCTCACTGCTTTGAGCATCAAGAGCATCTCGACTGTTAGGTTAAACTAGTCACCTGACTTTTTACTTTCTGGAGTAAGGGTGGAGGCTCTTGCCCTCCAGAAGGAAACCGAGGGGCTGTGTTGGTACAAGAAGACTCGCTCACTGAGCTCATGGTGAAACCCAGGACTTGATTGGGAGCAAACTCCCATGCTTCCCTGCCACATCATGTCCTCCTCTTCTGCCAACAGCTTTGCTTAACCATTGATTCGTGTCTCTTTGCTGGGATTTTGGTTTTCCATGGTGAAGGGAAAGCCGTGCCTTTGTGCCTCTTAGCTCTCAGTTCCCCCCATCCTTCTCTGGGTGAGAGCCCTGGGAAAGGAGAACCTCAATTCACTCCTTGTAGTCATCTTCCATCCAAACTCATGCTGCTCAGCTCATGCTTAGTGACCTCCTGCTCCCACGTATCCATCTATAGGGCCTTGGTGTTGATTTCCCTTCTCTGGTCACACAGAGAAGCAGAAGGGGTTCTTTGACTTGTCTCCCAAGAGCCAGCCACAGCCCCATCTATCGCAGTGCAGCAGATACCACAAATCAGCCAATTTGCAAAGCGTCAGAAACAGCATCTTTCACGCAGACAGACTGTGCTAAATCAGTTCCTTCTCGCTGTGCTTTGAAACTTTCCCATTTCTTGCTCTGACAAACTAGCAGGGTTTGTATTGATCTGACAATGCATAGAAGCACATAGTGTGGGCTTCAGACACCTGGTGGGATAATAAAACATAAAGAAGGGAGGGAAGGACCATCATATTTTAGCTTATATCAAGTAGGAATTCTGTCTTCTACTTTCTTTTCTTTTCTCTTGGAAAACATCATTTGTTTCAAAGGGAAGTGAAAAGTCCCATGGCTGGGCATCCTGTCTAAGGAAGGAAATACTGTAGCAGATCTCCAGCCATGTATGTTATAGCCCTTCTGAGCTTCAAGGTGTCACCCAAGACAAAACTTGGAGCCTCTGGTTCCAAAACCAAAGGCTCCTTCACCATCTGTGTTGGTACCTGGGACTGGGAGCAGCAACCAGTGCTGGGTCTCTTTCTCCCCCTGAGGCTGTGCAGTGGCTGATGCATCCTCTCCAGCTCCTGCTGCAGCTCTTCACCCTCTCTTGTGCAGAAAAGCCTAGGTAGAAACAGCCTGCAGGCCACCAGCTGTGGTCATTAGCCTATAGCATGAACCTTCAAACCACTGAGAGCCACAGAAACATGCTGGCATTAAAGAAATAACGTACGTGCCTTGCTGTGTGCTCACACACTGCATGATCAAACTATAAAAATGATCGTGGTCTTTGACAGCTGCTTTGCTGATGGACAGAACTGCTGGAGACAAGCTGATGTGAAAGCAGTGTTCCTTCCCTCTCCCTTTTCTGCAAGTGATGTTCATGAAATGCCTTGCAATTAGTCAACCATCATGTGCTGCATTTCAGAGCTTCACTTTATTCAGATACTTCACGTTACCTGCTCTTTGCATTTGGGATTTCTTTAAGCAGCAAGAGCACTAAGGGGATACGAAACTCTGGGTTGGAAAAGCGTGGAGAGCTAAAGAAGGTCCACATGGAAAGCAAGCGCTTTGCTGAAACACTGAAGTGCAGGGTCAAACATCTCAGAAAATTTTCCCTCTTCCCCTTTTCACCTCCTTTTATTCTCATTTCAACTTCGGTATAACTGATGGAGCGTAACACGCAAGAGCTGGACTGTGTTTCCATCCCTGCCATTGCGTGTTACCGCCACGATAAACTCACTGCTTTATCTCTTGCCTTGGGTAAACTCATATTAAAACTGGAATATCAGTGCATACTCCCCGTCTCGGGGATGCAGCGGATGTGTGACAGTAAGAGGACGAGAGAGATGCCGAAGCAGAGCTCAGCCTCTTGGAGTTTTATCTGCCGGGGAAGCTCCGCAGGGAAAGCTTGCGGTTCCCTGCGCCCATGTGAACACGACCCACACCGCTCCTGTTCCGAGCAGGGCAAACCATTGCGAAGCCCTTCCGTGACCCTCTGGCGTAGCTTTACAACTGAGCTGAAAGCTGTTTAATACAGGGTTCATAAAGAAAAATCTCACTCGCCAAGTAATATACCTTATAAGAAGCCACATTTTGCATAACATTACTTACTGGAGAAAACTGTAGTAAGAAGAGTTTATTGCCATGGCGGTAACTGGCTGACATTTATGAGAAGCCTTGTTTTACCAGGCTTTCCTTTGGCTGCAATGCCAGTTGTGCTCACGGAAAGCGAGAAGGAAAGCGATGTTATTTAGTGCGCACAATACTCCAGAGGCGTGCTGGTGTGAGTAACAACAGGGGTAAAGTCTGCTTGGATCGCATGGGATTGTGCATGCCAGGATTGTAAACTTGGGATGAGTTGAAGGGAAAAGCTCATTTTGACTGAAGTTGACTCATAGTAAACTCTGTATCTTGCATGGCCAGCTTGAGGCTTAATAGAGTTGTTGGCACATCTGAATTTTTGTTACAGGGAATAGGGTAGGGCCAGGAGAAGGCTCAGTCTCTCCTGGCCCTCGGAAAGCTGGAGATGGCTGTGGGACAGAGCTGGCAAGGGGGAGTACAGGAGCACCCAGGAGAGCTCGGTGGGCTCCCATGCTCAGAGCAGGCAAGCGGCAGGGTGAGGGTGATCTGCTGGAGATGGCCAAGGTTGCATTGCCCATGGCAATGGCCATGCACTGCCTGCGGTCTCGAACGGGTGAAGTTGATGGTGGGGCATTGCCGGCTGCCCTCCACCACCACCTCCTGGATGCCAGCGCGTCTGGCCCCATCAAGCCACACGAGCGGGTGATTTTTAACCCGCAGAGCTAAAGCAGAAAGCCGAGCTGTCCTCAGTTAACCCCCCAAGCCCACATCTCCCTGCTCTCTGCAAGGCGGCTTTCCATCGGGGGCTCAGCTCAGCTGTCAGCGGTGGGGAGAGGTGATGGATGAGGACAGAAATGCCCAGGGTGGTGCTGTGGCAGCCACATCCCCAACAGCCTGTACCCCCTTGTCAGGCTCCCGTGGACCCTCTGCTCCCTTCTGGTAATGCTTTAGGACTCACCACGGCAAGAAATATCATTAAGCTGAGCTGGGGATCCGTGCAGCGCTCAGGAAGGTGCCTTGGCTGGAGGGTGGTGGGTCCCTGGGGGACTGAGCCATGCTGCGGGGCTGAGCTGGGGCCGTGCCGCCGCGGGTCCAGGCATGCGTGAGTGCCGTGGGCGAGCCCACGCCAGGGGGGCTGCCTGCGTGCTGCCTAAGTCATGCTGAGGAAGGGATTTCCAAGAGCTAAAGAGGCTTAGGCGGTCCATATCCCATTAGCAGATAGTGGGATTGTGCCTGTGCCTGTGTGCGCTGAAGGGCTTTGCAGGGCTGAGTCCGGATCCGTAACTCTGTAAAGCAAAGTTGCTCCTCGCTTATGGTGCTCTGTGCAAGAGGAGAGCCAGGAAAGGGCTTGAACGACTGCGGAGGAGTTCCCTCAGGCTGTGGCTCACTTATTTCTTAGCACCCCAGTCGACAGGACCTTGGAAGAAATAGTCTCTATACCTAAAAGTTTTACTGATATTATCTGTTAACAGTTGAAACAAACTATACTGGTACGGAAGCACCTTTGGACCAGCATAATCATATCTCCAGTGGCTCCTGTGGTACATCTTAAATAGGACACCCCAAGCAGGACAAGCCCATTTTGGGATTCAGGCCCAAACGAGCAGTTGGTGCAGCCCCAGGGAGCACCATCAGCACGGCCCAGGCAGGAGCCTTGCTTGCTCTGTGCTGCCTCCGGGATGGCGGAATCACTGCTCTGGAGGGGTTTGGGGGAAACTTGTTGGGATGTCTCCTCCGCCGGCCAAGCCGGCTGCGAAGCTGGAGGCTGCGGTATGAAATGTCGAGGTCTCTGTGTTACGAACCGTCCCCCTGGCCCCATTTTTCACACTGGAACGACCTCCTCCCCGCAGCTGCGGCCAAGCGGACGCCACGCGCTGCTCCGTGACAGCTACCGGGGTGGCTGTTCTTTTTCTCTGTCCAGCCTTTGCTTTCCCCTGGTGCCAAAAGAAGGGGGATTAATTAAAAAAAAAAAAAAGACCACAAACAAACACAAACTGAAAGCACCACAGCGAATGAAAGCCTCCAGCTTGTGCCGGGGAAGCTGGCAGCCGCGTGCCGAGCTGGAAAGCCGAGCTGGAAAGCCGAGCGCCCTGACACACGTGCCTCTTCTTTCTTGCAGATGACGGAGGGCCGCAGATGCCAAGTGCACCTCCTTGACGACAGGAAGCTGGAGCTCCTCGTTCAGGTAGGAACTGCACCCTTCGCCATGCGATAGTTTGCTGCGGCTGCGGATTTTCACCGGGGTGGGGAGAGAAAAGGGGTTTCAGCTGGTTTTCTCAACAACTCACTTCACGCCGTGGTTGCACGCAGAGCTCGGGGAAGCTGCGTTAGCGCTGGGTGGGGAGGATCTGCAAAGACATATCTGTGGGAGGGACTAATTCAGCATATATTTTGCGTTATTCTGTGCCAAAACTGTCCCAGTCGCTGCCAGAGAGATAGAAAAGCAGCTTTGGTCATTTTTGACACTGTTACTATATCACTTAGCTGTTTTTTGAAGCGTTGCTTAGCTTTGAGAAATGTATCGCATCTGCTTAAAATACCTCCAGCATTTGTTTGTATCTTCTTTACCTGCCATCCTAAGTCGCTGGGGTACGGTGTCGGACTCTGCGCCCGAGGTGGCAGTGCCCCACGCACCCATCTGTGCCGGGAGCGCGGCCGGCAGCAGAAGAGGCTGTGGTGCCGCGGGCAGGCGTTGCTTGAGACATTGCAGAGGCTGTAAATCATGTGTCAAACACAAACGTGCATTTCAATAAGTCTGGGCTCCATCTGTCTTATTATTATTATTTTTTTTTTTAATGGAAAATTAGGAAAAATGTGAGGCTGGTGCTGGCGGTGTAGTGATGGGCTGATGGAAGCTGTAGCATCCTGAGCTTTTCTGACAATTTTGGCTCGCTTCTCGGAGATCACCAACGGGTTAATAACAAGAATTAGAAGAATGTCCTTCCTTTTACAAACTGCCGGCCAGCCACAGGCAGCCCAAGAAGCAGGAAATGAAACTTCCCATAGTTGCCCGCATTCCCGCCGCAGCTGATAAGCTGGGAGGGGGGCAGGATCCTACCCAGCACAGGCAAACTTGAATGGGGATTGCTGAAGGCAACTTGAATCGCCGGAAGCACATTCAGCCTCGCTTTCTGGAAAGCTGCTTAAAAATACCATTAACAAAATGTTAATGGGTAACGTTTTTTCAAGTACTTAGTCACCGAGGAGGCGAAATCCCTCAGCTCTCTGAGACACTCCTCGAGTGCCCAGATAACTATGAATTAGCCAGGCCAGGGCTGGAATGAGAACAGCTAAATGAGGATGACTAATTAAAACAAACCACCATACCAATGGTCTCTGCCTGGCGAGCATCCCTGCCCCGGCCTGCACCCGGCTTGCTGAGGCTCAGCAGCTGGCCGGGGGAAGTTCAGCCACCTTTACCACAAGGATGCAGCACCTGGCTTCCTATGTCATATAAACGCCTTTTTAAATTTTTCTTCGTTCAGTTAAAAATGAATGGGCTATCGGAGAACAGTTCTGCTAAAGCACTGCTCACAAGGTTAATAATCACAGCGTAAAATATATTGCGGGAAATCTCTATCAGCTGCCCTGGCCGACCTGCTTATTTCGGGGTTTTTTTATCAATAACACCAAAAAATCATGTGAAGATGACAGTTGAGGAGGCTGGTTTGGGAAGGTCTGTGTCCATTTCTGAGTGACCAGAAACAATATCACATGATTATTTTTTTAACTGTTTGATCACACCTTCCGTAGCAATTTCTAGTGATCAATATAGGAAGCAAATTGCTCTGTAAATCACACTAACTCGTTTGCAAGTGACCCGTGACTGAATTTTATTTGTACAATAAATCGTTTTGCTGTTTTCAAGTAACGTATGAATGGGGAAAGCCAGGAGCTGCGAGTATGAAAAATTCATACCCAGAGAAAGCAGCAACCTCTGTTGCAGGCAGGTTGAGCCAGCGCTGTGCCCGTAGGTGTACAGGATGCTCTGGTTAAACGAGGCTTTTCAATGCTGTTAGGTAGCCTCGACTCAAGGCGATAGTAAATAAATCAGTTTTGGGTGGAGCAGACGACAGAGGAAGAGGATGTTTGGATTCAAGTGTGTCTCCAATACTCCGCAGACACGGGCACACCACTTTGGTTTGCCTTCCTGTAAAGCACGGGCAAAGCCACCAGCTTTGGGGTGGTCTTAGGGCTGCTCTGCTCGGGGCAGGAGCGGGCTGATGTGACCCAGATGAGTGGTGTTTTGCCCTGGCAGGTCCCAAATCAACTAGGCTCCCTCCAGGAGCACTGTGTACTTTCTTGGGGGAAATCTCTCCAGCTGACCCATACTGTTTGTAACTTGTGCTGAGATTTCAGATACAAGTTGCTTTGCAAGTTCTGAGCACCATTATTTTTATTATTACCTTATCTCATAGCTGAACTGAGTGAGAAGCTGTAAATAAAATGTTCATCCAATTCCAAGCTTCTGGCTGTCACTTCAGAGCTGTATTCTCCTATGAGTATCTTGCCACGAGCTGAAACGGAGGGCTGATCTGCTGGTTTATGCTGGGAAGAGATTCTTCCATAGCTAGGGCCTCAGCCTCTAGACCTGCGTTGGCTTGATCGCTCAGGAGCCAGGTTCTCAAATTCTCCTGTAAAATTTCCTCCTTCCCACCGACCTCAACCTTTCCTGGAAGCTTTTCCATAGCTGATTTCACACTCTTACGGCAAGTTTAGAAGAGACCGCTGGGAATCAGTAGAACTGATTTCTCTGCCATGGGTGAGATCAAAATACCATCTCCTCACCTGGACGTGGCTTTACGCAGCCCTGCAGCGCTTGCGTGTGCCGTATCAAGTGGTCTGCTTAGAGAAGGGTTTGGGGATCCTGCTGCTGTATTTTGGTGTGGAAAAACCCAGCAGAAGCAGCTGGGCCTGATTGAAGGAGGGAGGTGGGTACAGCTCCCTCGAACGGATGCAGGAGGACTCCTGGAGCATCTTGAAACTGCTTAGGCCGGTGACTCTCGGGAGCTGAAATTGTTTCCTCTCCTGCTGCCTCGAGTGCTGCTGGGCAGAAACAGATGCATCTGGGAACGATCAGGGTGTTTGCAAAAAGCAGCGTATTAAGCAAACGTACTCTCTTTTTGGTCTGCAAATTAGCTGTGATCAGACTTGAGGGGTTATGAATATGTCATTTGAAACATATCAGTTGGTGGTTAACGAGGACCATACCTCAGGCTGCAGAAGGACGGCAAGTGGTGACTGCTCCTGCGGTTGCTCGTGGGATTCAGCCTTGGCTCTGTGCAACAGCTCTGCCAGACCAGCTTGGAATGCTTCACCCCCACAAATTCTCCCCTGAAACTACAAAGACCCCTCAGAGTGGCCACACAGCTATTGCCGGTGGGACCCCTCATGCAGATACGTTTTATTCGCATTACTGAGCCCCAAAAGTAAGGTTTTGGCTCAGAGGCGGCAGTTACAACCCCTTCTGCGAAGGCTGGCTTGCTTCGGTGTTGGCACGTAACGCAAGGGCTTGGGGTTACCACCACCCAGAAAGTGATCCTGGGTTTAGTCAATCCAAGGGTCTTGACTAAAGTCTTTTCCTCCCAAGTTGCGCGGCTGCAGAGCCATGCAGCAGCAACTAAGGAAAAGCAGAAACACAGGCTTTGCGGATAAAAGAAAACCCTCCCCAATGTGTTTTGTCAGACAAACGCTGAAATTTAGAAGGGCTAATCATAAACGGAGACAGAGGAGGATCATATGGAAATCTCTTCCTGAGGGTCTGAGACTCAAAGCCTGTTTGGCTTGGGATTAAGAAGAGGAGTTGCATTCCGTATGTGTTTCATTTGATAAATGCCTGTTGATGATCTGGTGTGTGTGGCAAGTTTACACAGGATATTTTTTTGACAGCATTTTCATTCTGAACAGGAGCAGAGCATCGCTCCTTGGATCTTCTTACAATCTGGTGGGGTTTTTTCCTGTTTCTGTTTGATGCGTGTTTAGTTTCTAATGCAGTTTTTTTTAAAAGTGTTTGGCTTTATCCAGCTAATCCTTTTCAGCAAGCAAGTCCCCTTTCTGGCTTCTGGAAAATGGATTTGTTCACATTCCCTGCTCTCAGCCTCCCTATCTGTTATATTATTTCCCTGTGACCATGTATCATTTGTCTGCTGTACATGAAAGGTTTGTGTTGCTTTATTTAAAGACTTCTGCGTAATTGGCAATTCGTTCTTTTTCATGTGGGTTTCTATAAACATGGCTTTTTTCCGGGCTGGCTGAATCAGGCGGCCCGGCTCGCTCCCGGCTCCTGTGCCGGCTGCTGGTGCCTGTTATCTGACAGCCGCTCCGGCAACTGTCATCCAAAAGTGTTAAGCCTCCTAATTCTTTCTCTCTGGAGGAGTTGTTGCAGAAATTGAGCTCATCTGAAGCTCGTAGCAGAGCCACCTGTGGGGTCTGAAGGGCTCTGAAATTTGATCGTAGGAAATAACTGGGCTTTTTGTTTCTAACCTTCTCCCCAAGGAGCACTGAGCCTGATTTGGAAGAGCCAGGGAGAGACGTGGGGGTCAGCACCATGCTCGTGTGTAGGTATTTGGGTGGTTAACCCACCTGGATGTCCATGTTATCACTTCTTAAGTAACTCTTGCTACTCAAACACCTCGGGGTAAGCTTGCAGCATTTCTATCTCCCAGCTGTGATGCAAGTGCATCCAAAACCACATTAACAGCGATACGTGTTTATGTACAGCCAAAATTAATGGGATGCACAGCGCATCCCTTTCCAACCTCTTTGCCTCGCACACCGACTCTGCTCAAGCAGTTTAAGAGTCCTTCCAAAGCCCAGGACTTGTCTCCAGCATGCCTGCCGTGCTTCAGCATCTCATCCCCAGGAACCGCCTCCAAGCCAGACTGGGAGACGTTGGTAGCTGTGAGCCAACACCGGGCTGGCGAGACGTCTTGTGGGCTGGTGATTCACCGCCACACAGATGGCTGTCACCAGCGTGGCCATCCCAGTGGAGATGCTCAGTTCAGAGCACACTGGTGTCCCTTGCTCCTCCAGGCTCAGCCTTGCTGGGGCCAGGCTGAGGCACACTGTCCTGGGGAAGATGCAGCATCTTTTGAGAGCAGTAACTCCACTAATAACGATTAGAGGGAGAAATAAAATGTTCCCAAGATGCTGTTAGAGTTTTTGCACTGTTTTCAGTATTGCTCAGGAAATCGCGGTCAATGGGGGTTTACCTGCGGTTTCTTGCTGCCTCACTTTTGTATGCCAATAAGTAGGGTGGTTACCTGGGCTGGCACGGTGGAAAAACTGCAAAGGTTCCCCTTTAGATGGTACTGAGGATGGCACCTGCCTGCCGTTGGGAAAAAGCTGTCTAACTTTGGATACAGATTTTGCATGGGGACCACAGCAATATATCCCATCCTCAGTTAGCGGGATAAACAAGCCCCAGGATGGGCTGAATCTCCCCTAGGAAGCCACAAAAAATGCAGAAAAATGGGATCCAGCTGGGCTCTACTGCTGAAACTGGGGATCCCTTTAAAAGCACCAGCTCCCGGGCTGATGCAGAAATGCAGTCGCGTGGCCCTGACCGTAAATGGAGAAGTTTGGGTGCCAGTAGCCGTCCTTGCCGTGCGGGAGAGGCGGCACGGTTCCCTGCAGCGCTTGCAGGCTCTGCTCCAAAAGCGCTTTTAACCATCGCCGTGGAAGGCAGCAGCGGCCAGCGCTGGGCTGGGAGAGAGGAGACCGGAGTGGACAAGAGGGTGAGTATGGCCCTGCCAGCCCCACTGCCCTCCCTTACACCCTCGCAGGAACAGCACGGTGAATATCTTGCTGGGGTTGCTTATAGGGCATGTCCTATAGGGCATGGAGAGCTGGGATGGGCTGGCAATGATGACCTTGGTGAGTGTCCGAGGGAGGCTCCCTGCATCCCCGCTTCCCACCCAGCCCCTCCATACCTGCAACAAAGCAGCTGGAAAGTGTCCCTTCGTCTTCATGCAAAGGCTCAGCATTGGCTTGACAACTGTCCTCTGAGTGGCTTTGTAGGTTGTGGGTTGGTGTGTTGCTCCTCTCCAAAAAAAATGCGTGTTTTCTATAGGGCAGACAAATAACTGGAGACCAGGCTGAACTCGAGTGGAGCTTTCTGACAGAAATCTGGCAGGATCCATTCCCTTGCACTGAGAAAAATGTGCAAAAATTGGATTTGGAACATAATTTAAAATGGGTTGGAGATGAAGGGGTGCTCAGATCTGCCTTCTGAAAAGGAGGCTTTATTTTCCCTAACTAACTGCAGCGCTAGGACTCTGGTATAAGTCTGATTTCAAAAACAAATCCTGATTTACTACAGCAAGAGTAAGAGTGTAGTACAGCTCAGTAAGTGTTTGGAAAATTGCAAAGTAGATGTTTTTAACATCTTTGGCATTAAAAATTATTGAGATCCACAGCTTTGGATCAACTTGGGAGCTGCAGAAGTGCCTGAGGTGGGATTTACATCACCGGGACAAACCACGCAATTCCCCCTCCACAGCCTGTGGCTCCTGGCAGTTAAACAGTGCGAAGCCATCTCTCTCCTGCAGGGAAGACTCCTCCTGGCCTTCCACTGCTGCTCGTGTCCCCATTTGAGAGTTTTGATCATCTTAAATACAGCAAGCGTGACTGCAACTGGGGCACAGGTACGGCTGGATTCAGTCACTGCAGGATGTGGAGGGATGGAGGAGAGATTGCTCTGCACAAAGGGAGGTGGGAGCCTGGACCAGAGGTTCAGGTCTGTGGTCTCATTGAGCAGCCACTGAGCTGTGAGTTAAGAGCTATTCTGCTGAAAAGTTGGCTGTTTACCAAAATATACCATTAGGAAAATATGTTTAGCATTGCTCCGAGTGGAACGTGGTGCTGGGAACATTGTTGGCTTTCCCAGTCAGTGCACCTCCTGCACACAAGGCTGTTGCACAATACCTAGATGTTGCCTTAGACCACATCAATGGATAAATGAAAAATGGACCAGGAGAGCCAGGTCTGCTCCCAAACCCAGCCTTTCAGCCTGCAAGGCGTGACTGTGTTGAGCTGCTCTGCAGAGCCTCGCTAATTCCCTCAAAAAGCATCTACCACTGCCATCCATGGCCTACAGAGCATCTGGTGTCAGGCTGGAGGGTTGTAGCTCTGGGGCTCATTTCTCAGCTTAGGCTCCAGTGAACCCAGAAGCCCACAGAAGTCAAGCCTGGAGGGGAGAGTGTCTGCTGGGAAAGGGAAATGGAAGAGCACAGAGGCAGAAGAGAAAGAAATTTGATGTACAGAGGTGGGGAGTGAACAATTCAGCTTAAGACCCAAGAGGGAGCTCAGGAAGGGTGAAGGTGGAAAGGCTGGTTTATGAGGGCAAAACTGAAGGGTTTCAGGACAGGAGGCAGAACGAGCATCTCAGAGGGAAATCCTGAGCAGGGCTCAGAAACTAGGGGTGGAAGAGCCTCTGCTGTGCACCCTGGCGTGGCTCCATCAAGGCCAATGCAGTGGTGCTGGCCCCGAGAGGCTGATCCAAGCCCAGAAGCTCATAGGTGTACTGGGTGCTCAACTCCCCTGAGCACACTGCGGGTGACCATGATGCTCAGTGAGAATGGACATGGCCCCTGTGCTACGTACAGCACTCAAGGGATGGACCTGTCAGAGGAGAACATGCTCTAAGGTCAGATGTCAGCATGGCAGGCTGTGGGGAGCAAGCTGACACGTCATGCTAGTTGGTGACATTCACCAGGAGCAGGATTTGAAGAGATCAGGTATATTGTACAGCTCCAGGGCAGGGATCAGCAGCGAGTCCAAATGGACAGGGAGCATGGAGAGCCTCCATGGGGATCTGCTGTGCAGCAAAGGTCAATCTGGTCAAGCAGCTTTAGAGAAAGCAAAGCTGTGTCTAGGAAAGGCAAGACTGGAAATTAATGAAACCCAGCAGGGAGAGCTCAGTCCTTCCAGATTTGCTGCTCAGCCGCCTGCGGGTCAGCATAGGCATGGCAGGAGCATTAGCAGAAGATGGGACAGGTGGAGGCAGGGGGCAATAGCCCCTGGGAGCAAAGTGACCCCAGAGAATGAGTCAGATCAGGGCTGACCTGGCCTGTGGCAGAGGTACTTCTGTGTCTTGAGGAGGTTAACGGGAGGGGATGATGCTTCCCTGGCATGGTAATGCTGCACATCCCTCTCTTTCTGAGCTGCCTGCTAGTTTCTGAAGAGAGCTGAGAGCAGGTTTTGTCCTTTCCTGCCCTAAGACCCCAGGAATCGAACCCCAAGTGTCTTATCAGGTGCCATGTTAGGAGCCTCAGGGAACAGACTCCCACAGCAAAATGCCTATGGTCTCGTTAGAAAATAAACAGGGAATAGCGATCATGCTCCTCTGTGGAGCGAAATGAGGGTGTGATTTCCGAGGGCCTGCATAATCAATATTCCTATTATCAGTCGTCCAGAATAAATTGCATTTAAACTAATACAGGCTGGGGAGCCATCCACAAGCTGTCAGGAGAGAGATAAGCTGAAGACATATGTTTATTCATACCACATACGCTGAGAGCTGGATATTCTTTACAGCTGGCCAAATATGGGTGAAAATATTCAGGGTTGGTTTTTTTTTTCAGTTGTTCTGCTAAAATTTGTCAAATACCCTTAATCTTGAGCACACATGGAGCTTTTCAGACTTACTGAGGTGGAGGGGGGGGCTGGTGACAATCCCAGTAAAACATCTGGTGAAGGGAGAACTAAACTAAACTCCTGAAGTTCTGTAGAGCATCAGCAATTTAAATTGTCCTGGTGACCTCCCACCACACACACCAGTGCGGGAATGGCACATCCAGCATATAGCGGCTGCGTTACGGAGAAAACCTCTCACTCACAATTACTTGGGAGAAATTCAAAAATTCACTATTGTTTCTGCCTGGCTCAGCTGCTCCGTGGCTTCAGTGGAGCTTTTGTTCATGCCTGGGCCAACCTGTGAGCGTCCAACAGTGGCTGTGAAATACATCATTGTAGCCCATGAGATGCTGCTGCTCCAGCCATGGACAATCCAATGTCCCCCAGCCTCACTTCCCCCTCCCTGGGAAGGCTGCAGGGCTCAGCCACGGGGCACCACCAAGCGCAAAGCTGGAAATAAATTGGGTTTAGCAGCAGGATGATGAGGCTGAAATCATAGAATCATAGAATCATTTAGGTTGGAAAAGACCTTTAAGATCATCTAGTCCAACCACAATACACAGAGCTCCTTCTGCTCTCCACTGCTGCTCCTTCACGGTAGACCAGCCCTTGTGTCCGTGCTGTGTCTTATCCCTTGCCCCCACCCCCAGCTTGCCTGAGCACCTGCCTGATTCAGTCCATGGCAGTCACTATGAGGTTCATCTTGTTAAACTTGAGGCACGTACAGCGTGGACCTCTGTGACTGAGCTAGGCTTTTACAGACAGTGGAGACAGGAGGGCACTTGTACGGCATGACTGAGCTCATCCTAAAATGGATCATCTGAAATGAATCGTGTCCCTTTCTCTCCTTGACTGCAAAAGGACTCTCTGCAATTAGGTCTTGGGTAGGTGTTCACACTGTGGATGGTTATGTGTGGTCAGACTGGTCCTGCTTTGGCTCCAACTCCTCCTTTCATGTCCTTCTGGCTGGACAAGAAACCCAAATAGTAAATTCAGGTAAGAAAGTGCTAAATGTGACACAGGACAAAAGCTGCCTCCTGGAAGGCAATGGAAATGGAAATCGAAAATTATTTTTTATAGCATGGTCTGAGCGAGCAATTTTGAAAAATAATAACGTATGTACCAGATGATTTCAAGAGATATTGAACAGTCTAGAAGAGCGTAGCTCAGAAGAAATGATGAGCAAGGCAGCATAGCAGATTTGCTTTCAAGCCAAGGTAAAAAACGTGCGTTTCCAATCTGAACTAGCATTTCAGGATGGAGCATTTCCCCTTATTGCTGCCACCGAACTGCGCGGTACAAATCCTAGGTTGATAGTGAATGAGAGATGCCAGGCTTGGTTGTCTAAGCTACATTACTCGGCTTATAGAAAATTGTTTTCTATTCCCTTTCCCTTTCCTTTTCAGTCACAAGCGAATGCAGTTTAGACAAAAGATCTCGAATTCCGTCCAAAAGGCTCTTCCTTTGGCATGGCACAGTGAAAGCTTCAGCCACGAGTGAGGCTCCTGGGCTCAGGGGTGTTGCACGTAATGACCAAAATGGGTCTTAAGCTCTACCATCTCCCTGGGAAACGGCTTCCTTTCCCTTTCCCTTGCTGCAGGTAACCAAAAGTGGCAGCTGGCCGTGGCTGCACGCTGTCAGGTCGGAGTGGCTTGCCCGCAGCAATGCATTTGGGCGGGTTAGTTTAGGGCAGCCCCCATCTGCTCGCACAGACACGGGTTTCAGCATCACACCTGGCAATGGCACTGAGCGAAGCGAAAAGGAGCTGGGTCTGGCACCGTGGCGCTACCAGCAAAGGTTGCTGGGGCTGGTTTGCCCCGCTGCCTGCGGCGTGCGAGGGAAAGGAGACACCTGCAGCCACGCAAAGGGGGCAAGAGGCTGGGGACAGGCAGCGTGGGGATGCGAGGAGACCACACTGCCCTTCCCAAGGAAGACCTGGGTGCTCCCCTGCCCTGCCCACCTCACCTCTCCCTCTAAAATCCCCATCCGTTCCCCCTGCCTTTGCCCAGGAGTGTGTTTTTTAGGCCCAGTCTCTTTGGAAATGATGCAAAATGCCTTCCCTAAGAGACAGAGTAAATCTCCATCCCCCATCCTTCGCCGTATTTCCAGTGTGTGGCTTGTCAGTCCTTTCTGTCTTTATTTCAGGGAAGCGCCTACTCATGAGGAAGCTTTGGGCGATCTGATGTCGAAATGGATTTGTGTCTCTCTTTGGTGGTTCGTTTTCCCAACTTCCCCTCCTCCCCCAGGGATGCGCTAGCTTGCTGACGGCAGCACACCCGTGAGTTCGGTGCCCGAAGGAGCGAGGCAGGCACAGCATCCGCTGGGAGCACAGAAAGGCTGCCTGTGGCATTCGTGTCGGCCGCGATACAGGATGTCATCAGAGAAACCATCAGCTTTTCTAATTTCCAGGACAGAGGAGATGGGTCCCGGCTTATAATTGGGTCATGCTTTAAAAAAACCCGCATGACCTCATCATGAGCAAGAAGACATGTGCTCATTCCCCCCTTACATTCCCCTCCCAACCTCTTCCAGAGAAGCAATCCTTTCGGATGAGAGGCTGTTAATACAGATAGGATGTCTTTTACTTTCCCATCTATCTGCACTCAGAGACAGCTCATCACCATTATGCTCGAAAGAAAACTCTTCTGTTATTAACTTTGCTGGGAAAATGCCCATATTTGGAGAGGAGAAGCACAAACCTAAACCCACCTTAGGAGGAAGCTTCAGTCTCTGTCCCAACTTTGAAGATGACACTATCTTGATGGCGGGTCAAACCAGATGCTTGGAGGTAAAGCCAGCAAACACACCAACTCTGGAAGGTGTTTATCTTTAGGAAAATTGATTAATAGTATAGCTTTTGGTTTAGCGAGTCATCCCTATTTTTGGAGACGACTCTCCTCTCCACAGTGCTGCCTGCCTCCGGCATTCCTGTTAGCTGAACAAGAATAGTCCTTCCTGTGCAAGCAGACGGCAGGCTAGTAGTGCAACCTGGTCCCCGTCACATCTCTCTTTGGGACCCGCCATCCCCTTCGCCCCTGGAAAAACATGGGGCAAGAGGTACAGGCTTCCCCTCATCCTCCCATGGGCACAGGCAGGCTTTGGGTCACTGGGATCCGAAGGCTGCCAAGCTGCAGAGGTACCTCTGGCTCGATGCTGGGCATATGACCCTGTGGTTACGGTGAAGGACAGAGAAATGAAGGGGGGGTTGGAGCAGGAGGTGCAGCAGTGACTAGATGTGACCTGACGAGATCGTGAACAGGCCAGCAACTCTCAGCTCACCCCTTCCCTCCTGGTTTGGCAGCCAGACACTGTTAGAGACTTCGGCTTGTCAGAGTGGATCTTGTAATGCCTCTAAGTTACACTTGTCTCCTGGAAAAAGAATGAATTAAAGAGATTTGCCTTTGCCCTTTTTAAGAATAAAATAAAATAAACCAGCCAAGCCATTTACACTTCATTTCCCCTCCTCGCTTTGAAGCCGGGATGAGCATTTTGTGCGCAGAGTCGTTCTGACCCACACAGTGATGTGGGCAATGCTGTTGCTCACGCTTCCCTGGTCTCTCTGACGTTTATTGAAGGAGACCATCCCGGCATCCGTGCATCAGCCCCACGTAGCAGCCAGGCCATTGCATGGGACAAGCCTCTGGCTGCTGAGCAGGCAAAAGCATAGAGAGTTTTGGCTGTGGCAATGGGCTTCTAGGAAGACTGGTTTTTGGATTAATTCAGTTCTCTCTTTTGAGGATGTTTCAGCAGTAGGTGCCTAATGAGAATATCTTTCCACTTAGACTCTGCCTTTATGCCTTCTCCATCCCTATCACTAGTGGTTCAGTTCAGGCTTATCTTCTCTAGTTCTTTGATTTTTCTTGTCTTTTGAGCAACCAGAGAGTTTACACAGATAGGTTATATGTACTAATGTGCTTTAAAAAGGAGGAAACACCATCCATGCCCCTGACCTCGTCCATCTCAGGGGACTGGGTACCCATTTCCGACAGCTCCTCGCTCCACTGTCTCCCTCCACTCCTCTCACAAGCGGAGCCAAACCGGGACCTGGGATAACCATCTGGGTTATCTGCGGCTGGGATAACCCTCAAGCCCCAACGACTCCAGTGTCCTTTCACTCTGCACCCAGGTCACATTCATTGGCCTCCTGTCCCCCCTTCAGGAACCACAGCTCCATCAGTACAAATATCTGTGTGCTCGGGCACGGCTTTGGGTCCAGACTTTGGGAGCAGGGGCTGAGATCTGCCACTGGCAGGAGACAACATATCCCTGAAGATGAGGGACCCCAGAGCCAAATGTTTCCAGAAACCAGAGTGGTCACTTTTATATATATCCAGGATTTTCTCAAATTATTCAGCAAATGTCTCTAGATACAGAGACACTGACGGTCAGGCACAGTCGGTCTGATTCAGAGCTTGTCACAAGCATTTTGCACAGCTCTAGCTCTTCGGGTTTAGTGAATGGTTTTAAAGCAGTCCTTTCCCTGAAAAACACTATGGAGGCAGATAGCATAAATTATTATTTATTTTCACTGTGTGGACAGTTGATCAGTGACAGATGTTTCTAATTGCATTAAGCAAGTGGAAATAATGAGAATTAGATAGCAGATTCTCCAGGAATTTACATTTAGATTGAGTTACAATTTGCTATTAAAAAAGCAAATTCAATGTAGACACATCGGTTCTTCAGCAGAAATGGGACCCGATTATTTTTAATTATTATTAGGTTATTTAAAAATGAGTTGTGTTACTGTACTTAAAAATAATTGGCTCGAGGGAGTGATTTAATGTGTGTGCTTTATGTCTCCCAAAAAAAGATATGGAACAATTAAATTGTTCATGAGCAAACATCTTCTCCACCTCCCCATCAGGGTCACATTGAAAGGCAAATGAGAACCAGGGGCTGCCACAGCCCCGTCTCACAGCGCTTGTGCGCAATCTGGCTGATGGCGGGATGGCGATGACCAGGTCGGGCTCACCCAAACCCTCTGCATCCCTGACAAATTGAATTAAGTTGCACTGATGGAAGACAAGCTGCATGCTGCATCCCCCCCACCCCCAAACACACACTTAAGCAACACGCTACGCCGAGCTTGGCAGGACTTTCGGGTTGATTTTCTCCACGCCGCGCGTTGCCTGTAGCTGAGGTAAAGGCGGCGGAGGCAGAGCAGAGGTGGGAGTGCAGGCTGCCGCAGGCTGGGGGTACGAGCAGGGCTTCGGTGCGCAGGGAGCAGCAACATCTGCTGCCTCCAAACAACACATACATGACAGTGATCTCCCAATTCATGCCAAGAGGAAATGAGCTGTGGTTCAAATCACCGGAGGTTTTCCCTTTGGGACTCTCTTGCAGCTTTTATTTTATTTTATTTTATTTTATTTTATCTCCTAGATTTCAAGTTCAGCCTCAGACACAGAAATGTGTGAGTCCCCTGTCAGCAGAGAGGGGATTTATGTGCAGTGCAGATTATTGTATGTCTCTGTTAAGCACAGAATCCAAGCTATAATATTTTTTTAACTAACTAGCTGGCTCAGCTTTTACTATTTTTTTTCCTTTTGCCTAATGAGAGCCTTATCCAGAACTCCTTGAAGTCAGAGAGTCTGTCTATCAGCTCCAGTAGGCTTTGGATCAGATTTCAAATCACTGATTCATTATTAATTACACATCTGGGACTCCCTTTTCAAAGAGTTCATTGTTAAATAAATTCACTTTTAGACATTACAGACTTGGCATTCTTGTGCATTTAATAAAAGTCTGGCAAACCAGCAAAGAGCTATAGGCCAACTTCTCTTCTGGTATTGATGGATGAATCTCTGCTGAACAGCAGTGGTTTACACTATAAGGATATAACATATCTCTTTGCTCTCATATAACCACTTTCTGTCTGAGACTGTCTGTGTTTGATACTTTTGCCTTTTTTGCAATTTCTCCTCACTTTTTCCTAACTTTTCCCTACCAGCAAGAGTTCCTTTGTGGATTCAGGCATTGCAGGATGAAATATCTTTGCTATCTAGTTTTCTTTCTCTTTGAAGTGATACTGGTATCTTCTTCCTAGGACAAACTGTCGTCACATCTTCAGAGCCTTCTGGAAGAACAGGCAGGCAGGCAAATGTTTTCCTGATCCTTATGGCAAGTGGAATGGAAAATGTCTTTTTAAAGATATATGGTCTTTCTGGTAGTCCTCAATAATCTAGTTTGAGTCCAGCCACTGAGACACTGAAGTGACCAAGGAGCTGGTCTGGAAGCTCCGTTTACACAGAGGAATAGTGTTTTGGGGGGGATATGTAGAAATACGGATTTTCCTACCAAAGTCCGCTCAATAGGAGGCTAGGCCCTACATGAAAAAGCAGGACATATTACAATGTGATTTCATGGCACGCGGTATTCCCACTTTGCAGCTGAAGTCACAGGGACCAGCAACCCATACGGGTCTTTCCTGTGTGGCAAGGAAGGATCTCCTAAGCTGTGCTTACTCCATCCTTTGCTTCTGCAGGGCTACCTAGACACTTTGGGAAGGGGGAAATGAGAGAAGTCCTTTTTATTTCTCCTGATGCCAAATCAGAGTTTAAAATGCCTGAATGGTCCCAGTTAATACCAATGTTCAAAGAGATTGTGGGGATAGATTCAGATGACAGCTACCCAGTTTCCAAAGCTTTCACTTAATCTTCAACTGTTGAAGTTATTTGGAAAGGAAAATCAATAGAAATGCAGCTCCCACCATTTAAATAATGAAGCTCTGAATGTTTGTCAGAGATTGACATCCATTGAGTCCATGGCACACTTTCAATGCACAGGATAAAAATCACCACACAGTTGTGGAAGGGACTATGAAGGAAGCGAGGATTGAGACGCTGGGGCACTCGGACCCCTCAGTAGTCAAAGCTAATTCCCCACTGCAAGTCAGAGATCTGTCCTGTTTTATCACAGAGAAGGACAAAACCCTTCCTCTGCCCAAATTAATCATCTCCCTCATTTTTTCAGAGATCACATTAAAAACAATTATTCTCTTCATCCTCACGTATGAAGTGCAACTTTTTCTAAAACTGCAGCCCTTCAGCATTAGAAATGATAAAGGCATTTACTCCTTGCGGTAGGTGCAAGTTTTGGGGTGGGTCCACAGCCATCTGGTAGAACATCGGGAGGAAGAGAGTTCTGTCATGCAGGCAACATGACCGCTGGCCAGTCAGCAAAGGTGCCTTCAGTTCCCAGAGGTTCATCAAGATCTCCTGCATCATTTTCTGGAAGCCTTTATGCTTCCAGCAGCAGCATCTGCCAGCAGCATGACAAGGCTCTGATCTCCAGGCCGGCCCAGCTCTTAGGACTTTGGCTCTGTCACTCGAAGAAATGGACTGGGAACAGACTCTCTGATTTCCCTGCCTGCACTCCTGCTTCAGAATCTGCTCCTGCCCATCTTTCCCACTGGGTTTAGTGAAAGCAGGAACAGATATAATTACTTAGTCACTTTGATCTCACTTTCTTGCACCATGCAGCCAGAGTGGTCTGGGTGAGGTGCAGAAAGAAGCTTTCTGGACGCTGGCAGGGAGGTTCGACTCTTCCCTGGGGAAGAGGAAGGGCTCCAGCATCCCTTAAGGGCAGGCAGCCACTATCCTGTTCATGAGGGAAGCCTGGTCTCAATGCCAGCCATGGTGGAGGACATCAGTCCCTAGGTCTGCTCATAGAGTGACGTGCTTGTGCTTGGGGCACTGCGGGTGAGTCCTTACATAAGGAGAGAGCGTTAGCTGCAGTGTAAGGTTTGGGTCGACATCACACCAAGCCATCTTTCCATTCCTTGCAGGGATAAGCAAGCTTTTAGATATTGTGAGGGACAAAGAGCTGTGCTGTCCTTGGGTTAAAGCTGACTGTGCGTTTTGGCAGCATATCTCAGACCCCATAACTCCAGTTGGCTCAGCTCATGGCTAGCAGCCCCCTGTGCCATGCCAAATCCCACCTCTGGGACACCAAGCCTGTGGGCAGACACATGACACTTCAGTTCAGAAACCACAGAACCTTTGGAAGTCAGTTCCAGTCCCAAACTGGTGGGTAAAGACCACTAGGGCCAGTTACAAACCTTGTCCTCAACCTTCATTCTGCAAAAAGAAAATGAGGCAGCCAAGGATTCCCTCTACCTGAAACAAAAACTCATGGACAGAGAAGTAGGCATGACCATTTCTGGCCATTTCGCCTTCCTCCAGGCTTGGAGGCACTCCTGCCTTCAAGCGTGGGAAGCAGCAGAGCTGGTATCAGCACCCTTCCTATATCCCTTTCTTCAGCTGGTCTTGTACACTCATCTTCCCTTTCCCTCTTCCTGCATGACATTACACCAGTCGCGGGCCACGGATCGCTCCTTTTCAGAAACCAGACTGTCTTTGTTTGCTTTCTGCCCCTCCTGCTTAGAAAAATATTTCCCAGTTCTCCATAAAGTCTCCAAGCTTCTCCTTCCATGGTTCATTACAGATATTGGCTAATTCCGCTATCGCCCCAGTACACGGGTCATCGCCCACATTTGTATGCGTTTACATTTTCCAATTATTTCCTTAGTAGCTGTTTATCACTAACAGTTTTTGCCCTGCCTGAGTTCTCTCCTAATCGCTCCATCTTATTTCTTCTTTATTCTTTCTGTGTGGAAAAAAGATTTTTTGTTTTTTAATAAAAGACACTCACTATCTCATCTGGTCATTCATTTCACCCTCCCCCTTTTTAATGGGCTTGGTTTATCACCAGCACTTCTTTTTACAAATATCAGGGGAAATAAGCTTTTCTTATCCCCCCATTAATTCCTATGGTGAGCAAGTATTATTTTGCTTTCTTTTCTTTCGAGCTATGGCCAATTATCAGTACTCTCCGTTGCCTCCTCCTTTATTTATGGGGGTCACTGTGTGACGATGGTGAGCCTGAAAATAGAATGAAGCCCAGCATCCTCGTCCCCTTCTCACCCACCAGCGGATTGTGCCTTCAAGGGCATTAGAAGCAGAGCTGTTTGGAGGGGGAGTGGTTGGACCTGCTGGGGCTAAAGGCAGCCTTAAGACATGCACCAGAATGGTGTAAGTGCTTCAGCCGCACCGAATTTTAGCATTCCTTGTGTTAGCTCAGCAGGTATCGCAGGAGAAATAACTGAACATCTAGAAGTGGAGGCAGGACTTGCCTGTGCCCAGGGTTTCTCCATTGCAACTCGAGCTGCTCCTTGAAGTGCCTCGTCTCTGCCCCTCTTCTCTTGACGTGGGTGACCGCCGGATGTGGTGACTGCCGTGCCTGGCAGAGGCGACCAGCCCAGACGACCCAGGCAGCTTCCTTGCTGTGTCCCAAGGCATGCTGGACACAGAAACCTTTGCTTCTTAGGGACATACACTGTCGGTTGGTTGGCTCCATACATAGGATTGGAATGTATGGATATGGACTCATTACGGAACACTGCAGATAGTGCTTAATATGAGTAGCTGAAGGCAGGTGGAGTTTCTATCCTTTTGTAGATGACAAGTTGTTGACTTTCTCCATTCCCTGTGAAATAACCATGGTTTTATCACAAGCCTAATCCTTGATTATATTCAGCACTTTCTGCTGGCTCAAGAAGCAAAGACCCCACTGGAGGCTCACCAAGAGTGGAGGGGATCCTCTCTCTTGCAGGACAAGGTGTGTTAGACCCTGCCTCATGGCCCAGGAAAGTCATGGGCAGGTCCTAGCCATCACTCTGGTGAACTCCAGGGCCACACTCACACAAAGGAGATTAGAGGTCAGAGTATCAGCGGGGATGCAAGTGAAGTAGAACTGATTTACTGTGTCTTGGGAGCTGGACCTACACAATACATGATTCTTTTATCCGGCTTCAAGGTTGAAGCAGTTTGCTTACCTGTCGCATTTCTTGCAGTCTCTGGCCACTCAGCTCCCCATAGTGTCTGAGCTTTGCCACCAGGCACTGAGCAATGCAACCAACATCTGGCAAGTGAGGTTTGGCCTCTCTCTCCTGACCCTCCCAGGGGAAGAACTGTCCATCTGATGTGTAGTATTTTCATAGCATGCTTTACATTTGAGTGTGTTAGGCCAGAAGCTTCAAAACATTGTGGTATGTTCTTAATATATCAACTGTATACGTACAGATAATTAAACTGATGAGAACATCCAGGAAGACCAATATGCTTCAATTCCACACTCTTTAGGGGAGGGAGCATCTAATATTGCTGTACGTACGGAGAATCTAACAGTGGAAGCAGCTCTCTTGACTACATCCCTAAGTGTAAGTACGGATAAAGAAGGTGAATGCACAAAAGCTTATGCATCCCTTATGCTTCCGAAGGCATCTGCCTTCCCCAGTCTCAGCACATGAGGATGTAGCTCTTGTTACGTTTAATTAGTTTCTCTGCACTCAGAAATGGTGCGTAGGGTAAAACAGGAAGATCTAAGTCTATGCATCAGATCTAGCACTATTGTTGATTTTATTGATTTTTATTGCTGTTAGATTTGCTAAAATCTGAACCAGTTTATCACAATTCATAAGATGGTTGTGTAGGTTTGGCATGGTTTTTTTTATAAATTATTTTAATGTGTTTAGAAAACGTGCTACAAAAATAAGCATTCACTTAGCTTATTAAACTTTCAGCAATGAAGAAGTGACTTTGAGTCAGGATGGAAATAAACATCCTTATTCAGGAGAGATTTTTAAAAAGCAAATAGAACATAAGAATGCAGCTAAGCTAGTATGTCCTGGGAAATTATTTTTCCCTTTCCGCATCAGCAATAAGAGATCAAGAGCATTTCCAAGCACCAATTTCTGTAGGCTGGATGAAGGGAGATGGACATTTCTACAGTTGATTTGAAACTGGATGAACTAGAGCGCTTCAGAGGTTTACAGTCGAAAAGATAAATGGATTGTGTGAGCTGTCCAATTTCATTATGTGCCCTAGCCAAACTCTTTCTTTAATGTTTGATAGAATTATGATAAAATATTTCAAAATAAAAATGCTGACCTCTGTAGAAATTGTTGTTGACCTTGTCAAGGTAGCTTTAATGCTTAAAAAGAATACCAACAATCTCTCAGTGATATAAAACTTCAACAGATGCTACCAAATCAAAATATATATAGAAGGCAGCTAGTTATTCACACTGGCCGAGCTCTTATCAAACCCCGTTGTCGACTGAGTGTGAAATGGATTCCTGCCACAGAAAGTTGGCTCTGAAACTCGCTTCATGTTCGAAGTTTGATTTGCCACATGTGATACAGTTGGATGATTTAAAACACAATTGACTTTCTTGCAGCAGTTGACTACCCTTTTTCAAAATTATACAGATCTCCAGAAACTGAAAAGCAAGTACACATAAAAACCCAAAATACTTTAAGCCAAACATTTACAATACAGATTATCTGCATAAATGTATCATGTTGGAAGCACTTTCTTAAACTAGGCCATACAACTTTCAACCCAGCATGCTGCGAAGAATGCCATATCCGTGTCTTTTTTCCTTTGCATTAAGGAACCAAAGCCCTGCACACAAACCCTCTTAACTCTGCAACATGTGCAATTTGCATCTTGAGCTGCTTCAGTTTGTATTAATTTAGTAGCAATCTCCAGTTGGAGAGCTCCATCTAATTTGGTCTCTGTATCCATCACTGCTGGATGTCATATGCAAAGAAAGGTGAAAAATCCTCTGCAGACTCCAGTTCTGTGATAAAAGCATGAGATACACTTAGTCCCACTAATATCTTTGTTGCTTAAATTCATTACAGATAACTGCAATGAAATCCAAAATTCAGCCACTGTCTCTGCTAGTATCCCTGTTGCAGGGGCAAATTCCACACATTAAATGCATTTGTGTTGCAAAAAGAGACTTTTTTGACTTTTTGCAAGAATGAGGGAAAGACGAAGAGTTGCCTGGCTACCTGGGGTTCTTCCAGGCCACTCAAAGATATCGGAGTGTAGGAGCATGCTAAAAGGACAGTTATACAAAGCAGAAAACTTGTAACCCAAGAAACAGTCAGATGTGTTACACCAGCGTAACTCAGAAGGTCATCACATCCCTTCTTCACAGCGGGAAGCAAATCCACAGCAGCATTCCTCCCCCTCACCTAAGACAACTTAGAGGAAAGCGACAGCAGCTTGAGTTTCTCTTGTATTTGGGGAGACCACATCCATGGACTGAACCCAAGACTTGAGGTTACAACCGCGCACAGCTCTGTTGCTTGGCCAGGTTGCAGTGCCCTTCACCGTGGGACCAAACCCAGAGGAGGGGACAAAGCCTCGTGCTCTGCCCGTTGCATTAAGACAGCATGGCGTGGGGCTGGCTGGCTGTGGCTGCAGTTAGATGACAGGCAGAAAGGATGGAACATGGCGTGCACATCTGAGCTGTCTTGTAATCTGTGAAAAACGTTGTTACAGAACCTGGTACTACATGAGCTAATTCTTCTGGTTAAGGAATAAGTGAAATCTGGGTTTGTTCACCTGATTGTAACAACTGTTGGCCAATTTGGGACCATTCTTTCTCTGACTTGGCTCATAAGGGAGGAGAATCCATGATTTTGTCTGTACTAGTAGAAGAAACAAGTCAGAAGTAGCTGACTGGTTCATGGGCATTGCTGGCATCCAGCTGGCTAATCTCTCTTCCCCTTAAATGAGGTGGATAGATCCATACTGACATCTAGAAGTGGTTCATGGCCCAAGCAGTCCCCCAAATCGTGCTCAGGCATTGTCTGGGAGAACATTAGCTGGCACAGGAGTGCAGTGGTGCTGCAGTCTGGAGATCAGCCTAGTCCATGCTATGACCCTTTTCAGGTAACTAGTACTGATAGAGCCAGTGCTGTTAAACTACGGGGATCCAAATGCCAAATATGCCCAGTCCCAGTTATCTGGAGATTAGGTGAGCTGCTTAAGTCACTGTGACCTTGATAATAGTGTTTTGCTTTGGAGAACAGATGCTTCTGTCTGTGTGAAACCGATGGTTTCAACCAGGGCAAAGTCCTCTTGCATCTGGGTATCTTCCTTCTGCTCTGCTGATCTGCTGTCTACACTATTCTCATTTATGCATGAAAACCCCATAGGTGTTTCATGCAGGAGATCGGAAGCTATTGAATAGATCATGAATAGGTTCAAGACATTGAGAACGATTTAAAGGGCTAATGAATCTAGCTATCATAGTTGGGTATGGGTTTTTTCTGCACTGCAGGGGCTGAATTTTCTTCAAAGTTGATTGTTTGGGTTCACCTAAGTGGGTACCTTTTTCGTACCAGCCTTTCTGAGTTTGTGCTTCATAAATTTGCTCTAAATTCCCTGAAAGCTCAAAAAAAATCTCCGTCAAAACCATCAAATTTGGGATGGATTTGCATTAAAGCCATACTAATCCACAGAATGCAGCTCCTGACAATACTATAAAACCCCCCATGGAGTTCAGACTAGTCTCCTGAAAACAGAGTATTTGCTAAACACCTAGCAAAGCAAGCAGCCAGCCAGGCTTGTCTTCAGGAGTGTCTTGTAAAGGACAAAACAGATTTGATGTTGTGTTAGGTTTTGGGAGAAACCCAAAGAAATGTAATAGAGGACGGATCTGTTTCCTCCAACCATCCAAAAACAAACCTAGAAAGTTTAAACAAAGAATAATAAGAGTTGCATGCGCAAATTGACTCGGGGCAACTTTTTAACTTGCTTCAGTGATGTTTTCACGGCTGATTAGCTGCGCCGGCAGTGACCTTGGCAGTGTTACAAAAGCAATTTTTACATCAGTCAGCATAAGGAATTCCACACTTCCTATCAAATCCCTCCTAAAAAGATGCCTGCTTGCCCTTGCAGTCTGGGTTTGCTTCTCTGGTTGGCCAGGTCTTCTCACTCGGTTCATGCGCCTGGACACTATTCAGCTGGAAAGGACTCGAGGGTGGCTGCATATGAGGTTACCCTGCACAATCTCTTTTACTGTCCAGAAAGATTATCCAGTGGGAACGTCAGGATTTTGACCACTTGCCTTTCATTCTCAGGCCTCTGGAAATCCTGTGCAAACGGATACTTGTGCGTGCACAGATCAGTGCTCTGGCATACGGCCGGTACACTGGGAGACAGCGGACCTGGCACAGATGCTCCATGAAGGTGGTGTGTGTCTAGCCAGCACGTCCAGACTGCACAGCGCAGAGATGCAGACTCTTGGGGGATCCCAGACAGAAATACCTTAAAGTGTGCTGTTCCTGCTGGCACCCCAAGTAGCCAGGGTAGCCCAGGACATCAGTCTGAATGCCAGGCACAGCATCCTCTCCCTCTCCCCAACCCTGCAGGAGACAGCGATGCAGATTCCCGCATGGGACACAGTGCTCTAAGCAGCCACCAAATCTCCTTGTGCTTCAGGTCTATGGATGAAAAAACACATGTACACAAAGAAGGGGCCAGCCACAAAACTCGTCTTATCCTTCTTGCATCCTCGGAGCATCAGCCAGCTCTCTCAGCAGCTGGACATCAGCTGCTCCCGGCAGCGACAGAGAGGAGACGGAGCAGGCAGAGGGCTGAGGGAGGAAAGAGGGAAGCACTGAGGCTTTTGTCATGCATGAGAGACGTGTCTGAGCGTGGAGCAGTGGAGACGGACAGATTTCCCGTCCCAGCACTAGTAGCAGCTGGCTGGTCTCTTTGGATGCAGTCACCTGAAAACTCTTAGAGTCACGGGACGATGCAGAAGACAACAGAGAGGAACGGGGTCACTGGGCATCGATGCAGAGCCCATCTGAATGGGGGAAGCGTGCAGCTGCCTCTGCGTCAGGCAAGAAGGGGAGGAGGGATGCTATAGACCCAAAAGTGTCTTTTTCCTCCCACCAACTGCTTCTCATTTTGGCTTTGACGTGAATTTGCCATGCAGACTTGGTCGGCTCATGCTCTCTGCTTTCTCTGACTACAAAAATATTTAAGCAGATTCACATTGCTAATATGTAGGGGAATTAGAGAGTGTCAGCGATGGCTTCTGACTTAAGATATTGAGTGTCAGGTATTAGCTGAACCCAGGAATGCAGCTATCTGTGAATATTTCTGAGGCGACTTGTCAGTAGGCTGTTTCTAATCCTTTTACCAAACAGACTTTTTTTAAAACTCAGGGATTTTTTTGTCTTTGTCTCTCTGACCCTAATAAATCTCCATTCCCACAACTCGTGGGTGTTGACTTTCCAAGAACAACGTCGATGGCACTCTGTCACCACCCTCCATGTTCCCAAGGAGGCTGCTGGAGGCAAGTTGTCTCATTTTCCTACGTATATGAAGAAAAGCGATTTTAGAGCCAACCGCTGACTCTGGGAAAGAGGTGCTGCGTGTGCCAGCGCGAGCAACGCTCCCACCCCCGGTGCCCGACACTGACGGAGTTCAGCTGTTTCATGATAAAAAATGAGGCGTTCCCTTGCTAGGCATCTTGCATTTCAATGAATAATTTTTCACCCAACTACACCCCAGCCTGCTTTGATTATGTGCACTCCATATATTGACACAGTAACGCGGAGTTGAGGAATGGTGGATCTGTCCCATCAGGGGAATTGCAAAGCTGAAACCCCTAAGGCCCCAAGCCTTCAGCCTGGGCGGTTTTGTACAATGTTATTACGCTGTATTCGGATGAGATGGTAGCTGAAAGGGCTGTTATTTGGTATTTACATAACATTACTATGGAACGACTTCGGATTTTTCTTTTCTTCGAAGTGCGTAAAATGGGTTCAACAGCCGGGTGATGGAGCTGTTGGCAGAGCCAATTTGACAAGCAGAGAATTGCGAGTGAGTGACAGTTCAATGGCCCCTGGATGAGAGATTTCGGTGCTTCATGCACAAGGAAGCAGGGGCAGGGAGGAGTTACAGTCTGTAACTATCACGGGGTAATCTACTGCCTAATGCATATGGGTACACGCGTGCTGCTGGCCTTCCGCAGATAAGGCTGTTGGCCAGTGAATAACTAGCACTTCGAGAAACAGAGTGGGGACACAAAGGGTCTATACAGGCATCTTTACTGCCCTTATCACCGTGGTGTTGGAGCATAGCTTGGTGGCTGGTTTTAGCAGATGATCTAATTCAGCAGAGGCACCTGGAGTTTGCTTCATTAGCAAATGATAATAGTTGGTGGAGGGGAAGAATTGTGTGCGAATCACCGTTTTGCACTATTATTTCCTTCTGATTGTACTGCCCCAAGGCATGAGATGGGTAAAAGCCACTGCCAGCTGATAAGGAAGCATTGTACCCTGCCTGGTGGTACCGTGCCGGGCATGGTCGAGGCAAGAATTACTCTCATGCAAACCTCTTTTTCCACCTCTCCTCTCCTGCTGATGGACTGGCGACACCGCACACACACACCCCCCAGCCTACGTTTCAACTCAAGCCACCAAAGAGATGTTTTTCAAATGTCCAACCTTTGAATGTTTCACAAAATTGGACCAAGTCAGCAAAACTCAAGAGGCTGGTTTGAACTAGACACACTTCATGGTCCACTCTGCAGAAACCAAACCTGCTTGGGAACTTGCCGCACAGCATCTGCTATGTCTGCACTCATAAATAAAATAGGTCATGGCTCTCTGGCTGGGCTGGAAGCCACATGGCACAGCCCGGCTTGTGTTCCTAGGGGTAAACTCCCTCTCTTCCCCAAACAGGGTGGCCACTCTTGGGACTGCGTCTGGTCTGGGCTATGCCCTGGTGGTTTTGGCTTGGAGGGTACCAGTGGGCCAGCCTGCATCAGCACGTGCTCACAGTTAAATAGCAATGATTTGAGTCTTGGAGCCTGTACCTGACCACAGCTGGGTTATAGCACAAAATTGGTGCAGGCTGAGCACCGGTACTGCAAACAGTCTTTAGCATGGCAGCGCTTGGCGTAGCAGTCTCATGTCTGTATCCTCGTGATATGTCTTGCTGTAAGTCTCTCCAGCAAGGAGACGGTGGATGGTAGCGGTCTTTTTAATCTAATGAAACGAGGCATTACTAAGTGTGATCTAGTTACCTGGTTCCCACAGTTCAGTGCATCTCTGTGCGGGATGGATTCGGGTGGCACGTGTCTGTCCGTATGTTGGAACTACGCATTTCCCAGAAACCTTCTGCCACAGAGAATTAGGGAAAAGCTATGAAATGGGGGAGGGGGAATAGATAGGCTTGTTTGACAGTTAATAAAACAATAAAATATACTTTTTGTGTGCCTGCGTTTCTAGGGATGTACCAGCAGCTGCTAATACCATGTCATCTGTTTTTTATTCATGGCACTGCTGGACTGTGGATAGATAATCTCTCCCTATAACTCACTCATTTCTAAGCATAATGGGAAGCTGTCACTGAGAAACATGCTTCTCTGCCAAAAGTGGGCAGCCTGTCTTTCCACTGGGGAAACACATGACTCTGGAGTTCCTCGGGCTTCTCAAATCCCAGTAACATTGTCTTTTAATTATATTGAATATTTAATACTGGAATGGTTGTGTTTCTGCTGTTTTTTCCATGATGACTGACAGAATGATCTGCTGCAGCTCCAGAGAAATTCTTGCACTTCTCTGATTTTGCTCATTGAGATAGGCAGATGTTTACTGCCCAGGTGCTGAGCCAGCTGAGGTGCCTGTGGCTCGGTGAGATGTGCTCCCAGTTGCACCCATGGTGGCACTTGGACTACCTGGTTTGCAGCCCCTAAGGAGAGCCTCCTCAGATGGCAGCACAGCCCTCTCAGGGCAGGATTTGGCCCGAGTCAGATTAGATATTTACAGTGTTGATCCTCAGCTGAGACAACAACCAAGCCCTCTTGGAAAGAAACAGGTATTTGTAAGACTTCGGGCCTATTTTAGGATGAGATGAGTTGCCCCCAGAAGCTTCCCCAGGCTACGAGGGTATTCTTCTCCCCAGAAGCCCTCTTCATCCTCCTTCCATCCTGTGGCTAAAACATGCCCATAATGTAGCAGTATCAGCACTAAACCTGTGTAAGAATGACCATGTCTGGTGTTAGGAAGCACTGAAATGGGTTTTGCACGTCACCTTGTGTAGCAAAGCCTTGTTCCGCATCACCTGCATCTCGCTTCCTGCTTTCCTTCTCTCCAGCACTGAGAAGGTCTCCTGTGAGCAGATCCCAGCCTGCTCTCCCAGTGGGTCCAGCCGCCCATGTTAGCGGGCTCACACTAATGAGAACTCATCTGATAAATACATGGAAGAGCTGTGATACTCAGGGTTTTTTGACATTGAATCAGTATGACCCATCCCTTATGCAGCCTCCATCTTCCCTTCCCAAGGCACTTTTGGGACCACCCTTCCCCTCCCCACTTGCCTTTAGTGCTTGCCATGCTCTGCTGTTATTATGGGAAGTTGCCTTCACGTCTAATTGGTAAGAGACACCTCTATAGAGTGCACCTGTATATAGTGTCTCTGTACAGAGAGAATCACCGTGCATAGAAGAGGGACTCATCCCCCGGGGTTAATTTGTCAGCGCTGAATGCTCCTTAAAATAGAGCCAAGGAGATAAAGACAGAGTTTGTGCATTGTACGCACAGATGTTGTTTGGTGTGGTTCTCTCTGGCACACGCTGTGCCTGCAGCCAGGGGTAAGGGGGGTTCTTCTTTAAGGAACAGGGAAATGCAGGGAGGCAGCCCTGGGCGTTGTGATCCCATTAATACCTTCCTGCACAGTCTTTGGTGCCTTTGCAGAGGCTTCCTTGGTGCAGGTTCACGTCGCAGAGCTGCTAGTGAGGTTCAGTTCTTTCCCTGCCACCTCCCAACACCACTAATAAAGCTCTCCATTTCCTCTAAGTCATTATTTGAAGAAACTTAAGTTGTTTTGGAGGAGGGGGAAATGAGTTCACTGCTTCAAGGCTGCAGGAGCTGGGGTTGCAGAAGAGCCCCGGCCATGCGCTCGCTGTGCTCCTCGCTGCTGAGGCAGAAGTGCTTTGCGGTTGCAGACCATTACGCAGCATTTCAGATAAACCTCTCGGGCATGGCCCAGGGCACAGTGAAGGGTGTCTGGGTCATTCTGCTAGTAAGGAAGCAGCCCCTAATGAGTCCATCCCTGCTCTCCTGCCTCTCCAAGAGGGAAGGGAGAAACCTCATAGTGTTCCGAAGTCAGGCTTGACTTCATAGAAGGGGTGTCCAACCTACAGATGACCAAGGATCCCCTGGATGATGCATCGATGCCATCACGTCTGGCAGGTGAATCCATTGACCCAGTACTGAGGTATCTAGTTTTGTGGAAAGTGTTGTGTTTGCAAGTCCAGAGAGTCCAGAGTCCTGCCTGTCCCAGGCTGGAGCAGGAATTGGGGAGGACAGGTAGGACTCCAGAGCTGGGAAAGCACCAGGCTCACTGCCATGCAGAAAAGCCATGCAGAAAAGTCTTTGGCTACGAAATGGCTGGTGTATGTGCCTGAGATACCACAATATAGGAGCGCGGGTCCCTCAGCCCTTCCTCCTGGCAAGGGGAGAGCCCTCATCAGGGCTGGGACCACAACCGGGGCCCTGCTGATTTCTCTAGTAAAAATAACAGTTGACTTACAGTGCGTTGTTCTTCACATGCATTTTTGCAAAGAGGGTCCTGCAGCAGGAGCGAGCAGCAGGGGAAACCCTGGCTGAATAATGTTGCTCTGACAACTCACCCCCACCAGCAAAGCACGCTCAGCCCTCGCTGTTCCAGCTGCAGGATATCTGCTGCCCTACCCCATCCCAAATTCAGGCCAGCCAGCTGCAGCTCTGACATCCTCCCCCAGGCTGCTTTTTCCAATGCAGGTTACATGGAGGATGCCAGGAACGCGTGAGTAGGAAGGAGATGAAGAGCAGCAGATGCGGAGGGGGTCTCAGCAGCTGCCAGGGCAGCTCACAGTGCACCGTGGTCCAGCTCTGAAGCTCTGCAGCATTGAGGACATGGTTCGGTTTCTAGTTTGAATGCCACCTGTTATTCCTGATTTATGCATGTGGGATTCACAAGCTAGCCTGCTGACCTAACCGCTATGTTGGATGCAGGAGGTCCTGGACCCATTTTCTATTGATTTCCCTGCTCCCAGAGACCCGTCCCCATCTTCTTCAATGTGTCTCTGACAGAAGTTTTATTAATGCAAAATGAATATCCCTCTGGAAAATGAAGTCCAGAAATTAATAATGAATTAAAACAACTTGCCACAGGCATCGCTAATGAGCTCTTTGTCTGTGCGGCTCACATAAAAAGAGGTCATTGCTCAGCCGTTCCCAGTGCGAATGGCAAGCAGATTAACCGGTAACTTTGAGTGCGTGGGTCTCTCCTGGGACGGCAAGACAGGGCTGCAGCTCGGCTCATGTTCGGCAGGGTTTTCCTCCCCTTATCCCTGCTGTGCAGGTTTGTCTTGAGGAGTCTTTGCTACCACCTTCCTCCTCCCCGCTTTGAAGACTCAGGTTTCCCGTCTGTGTTGGGAGGACACAGGATTCGTCCCACTGGAAAGTACAATAACCTTGCTGAGCTTCAGAGGAGATCGGAAAGTAATCTTGGAGGGGACTAGCAGGGCTTAACTTAACCACCGTAAGCCTCTTCGGGGACGCTGGCCCAGTAACTAACCTGGCACCACTCCAGTGCTGGGTCTGCATCTATTGTTCTTTTCCCTTATCTTGCAAGGCAAAGGGTTATCCTGCCTTATCTGCTGCCACACGCTTTGAAGGAGGCCCCACGGCAAGGGCAGTAGAGATCGTGCCCCTGCCAAGCCCCGGGGGCAGGAGAGGGGCTGTGCTGGGAGAGGAGCAGCCGCCACTGGGCAGTAGAGAAGGAAAGGTTGTCACACCATGCCGACCACATCTCCGCAGCTTTCTCAGCAGCCAGGTCTCACTCAGCAGAGATAAGGAGGCAACATGTTGCATTTAGCCATCTTGCCTGGGGAGGGTGGCAGAAGGCAAGTGCTTTCAGGTGCTGCTCCTCACTCGATGCCTGGGGCTGGATGCAGCAGTGCGAGGGGGAAGGGACGCTGGGCATCACTGCTCCATGACGTGGCTGGACATCAGAAGGGGATTTAACCCCTTGTCCATCACCCCTTGTGACAGTGCTGGCTGGCTGGAGCTGTGGGACCCATCACTTCCCCATGTCCATGGGCAGCCTGTTTAACATCAGCCATTTATTACTCTGTTCTCCTTTCTTGTGAACTATGAAAGCTCAACCTACCCTGTCCAAACGCTTAACCCAGGCTTGGGGAAATGCTGCTGTGTTTGAGGCATGCTTTTTCCCCACCCTTCCCCACCCTTGCCCTCTCAGGTGGGACACCCCAGCAAGGCTGGCTGATGTCCTGCTTCCTTACTTGGCAGCCTAATTGCTCATTTATCAAATAACTGGGTCACCCCAGAGCACTGGGAGCCAGGCAGGGGCAGCCATGCAGCACCGCACCTGCAATGCATGCCTTCATGGGAATGCCCTGATTCACCTCCACCAACTGCCCCCACCAGTGGCCTTGGCCACAGAGGGGGTCAGTCCTGCCCTCCCCAGTGGCCTTGGCCACAGAGGGGTCAGTCCTGCCCTCCCCTAAACCCATCACTGGCCATGCATTCCCACCTCTCCTCTTCTGGTAGCACTGGGCTGGGAAGAAAACCCCTTCTGGTGCAGAGAGAGTTTGGCCCGATCAGGAGAGAAAGGAGCAAGGAGGCTTGGCAAGAGAGGAGGAAAAGCAAGACTAAGGCTCTCAAACTGCACATTTATGGGCACAAAACCCCCTTCCTCTCTCTCCTTCAGAAGTTTGTGTTTGTTTGTCTGTTGTTAAACTGAAAACTCATCCAACGCCCCCAGTAAGTACATGCACAGAGCCTGTGTATTTCTGAATTCACATGGCAGTCTTACCATCCTCTACATTCATTCCTCTTAACACCGGAACGGGTTGCCCAGGGAGATGGTAGATGTGCCATCCCTGGAAACATTCAAGGTCATGTTGGATGGGGTTCTGTACAACCCGATCTAGTTGAAGACATCCCTGCTCATTGCAGGGGAGTTTGGACTAGATGACCTTTAAAGGTCCCTTCCAACCCAAACTATTCTATGATTCTATGATTCATCACCGTATCTGGGTACCTCATAAGCCAGACTGTAGCTTGTCCTTAAAAAGCTCTGGCTAAGGGAGGTTCATCTTACAGGAGACAGGGATTCTGGGAATGTCCATCCCACCCAGCACAATGCCAGGAGAGAAGTATCTGAGGAGCCTCCAAAGAGACTAGTGTAGCTTGTGTTTTCTTTGCTTGGGTCTTTGAAGAGACTCAATGGGACAGAGGACATGATGGCCCCACACCTGGTCTACTCCTTGGGGGATGGACTACACCTTGGGGCTTGGACTAGATGATCTCTAGAGGTCCCTTCCAACCCCTGTGATTCTGTGATACTCAGCTCTGAGTTACATTCGGGAGCTCGTTCAGGATTCTGGGAAAGGCAATAGAGAAGGTAGCGTAGACATAGCAGAGTCTCCAACAGTTGTGCCTGAGAAGTCTGACTTGGGAATTAAAATGAAGCTTGTTGTATCCCACCTATTTGTTATTCTGCCAGGCTCTTCCTCCTACACAGCAACTTATCTCGCATTCGGAGGCTGCTTTAAGCTAGTGCTGCATTTAGGCATGGCTATTGTTTCTTTCTTTGCTGGCATGACCTAGAAACCACCCTTGCGTTGGGTGCACAGACAAGGAGCAGTATGGATCTTGCTGGTAACTGCATTGGGACGTAGCAGGCAGATAGGTGGGTGGAGGATGGCATAACGCTCCTGTGAATGCCAGGAAAGTATTTTGGGCTTGGCTCAGCTGTGTCAGGTACCAGGACAGTGATGGGTTTAGAACCATTTTTAGAGAGCATTTGAGAGTCTTATGAATCTATTTGGAAATTAAGTACAAATCAAGGTTTTTTTAAACACAAGCTGCATTTGTATTTACAGGACAGGACAGTCAATTAGGACAGTGGGGTTCTCAGGTCCCCACCACCCATTTTCTGCACAGCATCATCATTTCATCTCCGTTTAACAACAGGTTCACGTCTGGGGTAACTCTGACTCAGCTGCTTGGCAGACTCACTGGGGCAGTCAAGCCTGCAGACAGCTTTATTTTTATCTCTTGCAGAACAGAGATCTGTAGACTAAATCCTTATAAGCAGTCACCACTGTTGGGATCTCTGACCCTAGCTGTGCCAGCGCTGCTGCAACCATTGCAGCTCTGGGATCTGGGGCTATTATAGGCTGTGGGATCACCGGCTGCATCTACCTGGATCCTTTGTACACGTGTTTCCTATCAGGGATAGTCAGGACAAGAGCACTGTTATGGCCAAGACATCAGTAGCCCAGTAGGAAACAAAGGAGTTTAGCAGAGCTGGTGGAAATTCATATAGGGAGAAGGAAGCATTAGACTTAAAAGTCAAATAGGGTTTTGTAGAAAAGGCAGAATTGCCCTATGGTAGTAATGCACTGTCCTTTGTATGTGATGAACAGCTTCTCTGAGCTTGGCTTTCATGCTCTTACAAAGGGCATTTTGAAAGTGTGTGTTACTTTTCTCTCTTTCCTTCCAAGTGCCTAAATTTGAGGACACATCCTTATCCCTAAATGACAAGCCATACTGAATGGGAAACTATTTGGTTCTGTCATTTACTTTTCATTTGGTCTTGTCACATCCTATCTTTTGGCACTATGTATTTTCTTAGTGTTATGAGCATGTATCTGTGCTCTGTGTGTGAGAGTGGGTGTCTGAAATGTGTTTGCAAAGGTCTTTGATAAAAAGCTTTAACAACTAAAATTATCAGAGAGGCATGAGTGAGCTAGTCATGGTAGAACTGAACACTGGCAGGCGGCAGGTTATCTGTCTGCAGAGACATTAAGCACTGAAGAGGTCAGAATCGCCAGGTTTTTAGTATTTACCTAAGAGGGAAACTACTGCTCATTTCAAGGAGCTAATGCTGCTTCCAGAATTAGCTTGAACACCAGAAGGAACATAAAAACAACAGCAGTGGAGTACCTTCAAGGATAGCATTTCCCTCCAGAAGCACAGTGCAGTTATATCCAAGTTCTCCTCATTAATCGCTTTCTTTCATTCTTGTTTTCCAGCCAAAGCTTTTGGCCAAGGAGTTGCTTGACTTGGTGGCATCTCATTTCAACCTGAAGGAGAAGGAGTACTTTGGAATTGCATTCACAGATGAAACGTAAGTGCGAGAAATCAAAGACCTAAGGGGCAACTCTTAGATCATACGAAATCTTGGTGGTTTTGTCCTAAGCAAAATGACCAATGTAGAAGACCTGTGTACCCCAAGGTCCTATACCAAGGTCTAGGGAGGCCTGGACCTCACATTGGGGTCTGTCCTGCACTGCCTCTTCTTCAGAGGGCTGGAGGCCTCTCACAGCAAGTGAAGCATTGCTGGAGCTGTGCAGAGGCAGTAACAATCCCTTCCTAATCCCGTGTCCAAAGAGTTGGTGTCATTTGGCATTGGCAAAAGGTTAGCTTATGCTCTCATCGATTTAAGATCCACTCACTAGTTTGAAATTATTACCAAATTGGTGGAAATGTTCAATTAAAGTGTTAATCAGTTTATTCACTCAAGCAGGCTTAAAAGTAATGCTAAATTATTTCAAGGAAAGGAAAAAAAAACTCACAAAATTACTCTATTATTTCTGATGTTTTAGATCCCAGATTAGAGTTTCTTTAAAAAAGGAAAGAAGAAAGTGTGGGAAAGGAAGGGATTGCCAAATTTAACATGAACGAAAAGCATTTATAAAATTTCCGTTGTGGAAAGGAATCACACAACAGCCTCCTGGCTGAGCTAAACCAAAGGATGGGACCCTGACACTGCAGTCACCTCAGGCAATGTTGGTTGTTTGCTTTGAACCCCAGCTCCCAGAGTCCTAGTATTACCACAAATTTTGAGGTTTTGGCTCAAGACAGGCCATTTCTACCCCCCATTTAAAAGGCAAGTATAAAATTAGCACTGGAAAAACATTAAAGGTCTGCCAAATGCTATGATTAGTCCGAGACTGTGACCTCTCAGTGCTACTGCACAGTCTCTGCTACTTTTTCCAGCTGTCTGTTTTCTCTCTGTAGTTAGACTGTCCTGGGCATATGGACTGTCTTGGACGTACACCCACCATATCTCACCTTGGTTTGCATTAAGGGTTTTTTGTATATTAATCAGGAAGAGGCTTCCCACACCTATATTGTTATAAAAACCCAGGATTTTCAAGCCAATGCTGTGTTCCCAGAACAGCTGAGTCAGTGATATTGCTGTCATGAGCCAGTTCTGCTCTCCTGCTGAAGTGGCAGTGAAATGTAAAGTATCTGCTGGAATAATGATTCAGGATCGGGTAATCAGAGGCTGCTGGATAATTGCACAAACATATCCACATTCAACTCAGCAGCAATCGCCCCTCTAGAGACAGTTCCTTTGGCAAGCGCCTGCCTTGGTCAGCCTGAGGCCAACTCGGGACACAACTCCCAGGGTGGAAGGATTCTCAACATTAGGCAGCAGGACCTGAATTAGAGGAGAGCCCAGAATCCATCTCATCTCACTGACATGAAGAGCTCAGCTCTGTAGGAGACCTGCAACCCAACACAAATCAATGAGACTGGTCCTCAAAGGAGCAGCAGGAGGCACTGGCAACTTATAAAGTGAGGAGGAAATTAGTCTTTACCAGGGTGCTATTTCTTATGGGAAAGAGCAAGTTACCAGTGGGTGCTGCCTGAGGGGTGCAGGAAAGTCATGTGGGGAAGCCAAAGCAGACTAAGAGATTAAAATGTTCCCTTAACAGTCCTAACAGCACAGGTTAAAAACAAGAAACACGTCAGGCTGCAACCAGATAGCAGCTGAGCAGTTCCAGCTCTCAGCTCAGCTGAGTGGGCACAGCGCTCCCCTGGGAGTGCAAGGGAAGCTAATGAGGAGGTGTCAGCAATTAGAGGGAGCCCAGCCTCCCCTGGGGCTTCCAGGTTTAACACAGAGCAGTGTGAGCAAAGATCTGGTTTAGCAACGGGAGGAAGCACGAGAAGCTGACAGAGGCTGTCGAGGCAGTGCTCAGAGATGCGCAGCGGATGCAGACGGATGTGCACTGTCTAGACGGGATTTCAAAGGGTGAGGTGATGGCATCCATTCACTTGGTCATCTTCTTGACCTGTGGTCAAGATGGAGCAGGGTGCATTTTAGCAAGAGCTCAGACAACCCAGACAAAAGATTTGGGGGAACGTTCACTAAATCTAGTAAATATGACCCAGCACCATGCCAGTGAGTCCTAGCTGATTTGAAGCTTGGTCTGCAGCCCTTCTGCAGTCCCATAGTGAGTCTGATCCTTGCACTGAGGCTTCTCCAATGCTGTGAAAATAAACTTGACAAAAAAAATATATGTATCATATTTCCCCCTCAGTTGTAAAAAGCTCTGAATAGAGTTGGCACAAACAGTAATTGTTTTATTTGACCGAATACAGCCAATAAAATATACCTGGGAAGTTGGATTGGGTCTTGGAGACAGATGTCCCATGTCACCTTCTGAAAAAAACCTGGGCTTCCTGTACCACAGATCTTAACCTGCAATGTGAAATGGAAGTTTAAAAAATATCCTTTTTTCAAAAAGTAGGAAAACCAGTCTCTTAATGTGTGTTTACAGAGCACCTAGCACAGCCCTATAGCTGATACAGACCAGGCACACAAAAAGAAACCCTTTAATTCTGTGACGCAAGCCCTCAGGGATTTCCTTCTCTTCACTCTTCCCCGAGTTTCCATGTGCCTTACTTGAAGGGAGCTCATAACCACCTAAAACAGAACAAGCCTGGTTCATAAATGTAGTCTGAGGCTGGCTAAATTGCAAGTTTAGAAAGAAGAAAAGCCACTAAAGTATTAAATCAATTCTTCTAGTTAAGAGTAAAAGCTCTATGAGAGTAATTTATTTAGAAATGATTTGAACTGGGGATTTCCATTCATTAGTTGTGCTCTATCATGACAACCTGAGAAGAAAATCAATAGGAACAACCTTTGCGTTGGCGACTTAATAGTTTCTTGTGATAATATAGGGTCATTACTGCATTCAGCGTGACTAAAATTAGATTGTCAGACTATTATGGAAGAGAGAATAACGCCTCCTATTTTAATGATGATAGGAATGCTTTATGGCGTGTGCCATTAACTGCAGGAGAGCACAGGTCAAAAGGGTGTCCCTGTACAGCACGTGGGGCCAAGCTTCGTGTGAAGCCAGAAGAGCTATATGCTGGTTGATTAACAGTGAAAAGAAAGGGAGAAAGAGCTTTTTTTTTTTTTTAATTCAGCTGAGTGTGAATCTCCACTAACCACCCTCTCCCTTGGCATTGGTTCTTCCAGCATTCACTGAGAGCAAGTGGTCAGGATTACCCTTCTGTTCACTGCAGACATCCCGTCTGGGCCACAGGCAGGTTTTCCACGTCCTTTACTTGTCCTTAGATGTGAGTCACCTGCTCCATGGAGAACTACCAACTTTTGCATCCCATAGTTCCCCCTCTCCATGGGCCCAACCAAAAGCTGACCCAAACCCTTTCGCTCCCTTGCCAGAGCAGAACCTGCAGTGCAGCTTCTTTAGCTAGCTCACATATAGAATAAAAACTGCAAGGGATTGAGGCCCCCATTGTTTGTGTTACAGTTGTGCTAGAGAGTGTACTAACATGATAAGGTAATGACAGAGAGTGACCTTGCTTAGCTCAGGATCCTACGGCCAAGAGGATAGCAAGGGAAGAGTAGGAGAAGAGGGACAGCAGGGTACCACTCTTCCCTGGAATACACTCTCATCTCCAGGAACTGGAAGGAAACCTATTTCCACCCTACAGCCATTTGGCAGAGCCAAAACGAGGGACCAGGTGTCCCACCTCCTGGTTGAACAGCCAGTCCAATGGAGGGTGCAGCTCTCAGAATAATGTCCTGCTCTGGCATTAGACCAGCTCCCGTGTCACGAAGTCCACTGTTTTCCAAAATCTGTATAGCTAAATTCATATATCTCCTTGGGCTTTGCAGCCCCTTCAAAAATATTTCTGTTGAAGGACTGAGACCTTAAACAAGAACATCGCAAAAAGCTTAAAGGGTCTTTTTGTTTCTGTCATGACCAATGGAAATGTAAAATAATTTATATGGTTTCTATTACATGAACTGGTCTTTCTCAATGTCCATTCAATTCAGTATGAGTTTGACACTGAAGGGGTGTGAGTTGGTTTATTGGTCCAAATACACAAATCAATGTGGACCCACTTTTCAGAAAACTGGATACTAACCAGTAAAACTATATAAACAGAACCACCTGGAGGCAAAGTACTCATTGATGTATCACACTTTACTGAAAGCCCTGATAAAAGAAAACAGAACTACTGCATGCAATCAACAATATGAACCCTGGGCACCAAAATCCATACTCAGTCTGTAACCGAAATGGACCCAGTTTCTTTTTCTAAAGGTGATTATGTATTTGTTATTGACACAGCAGTTTAACTGCCAACATGAGTACAAGCAACAGAGAAAAATCATCTGGCTTCCAATATTCAACCTCCCTATAGGTCGCACAAAACTCTTTGCACCATTATTTGTGAATACACTGATATAAATACCAAAATCAATGGCAATAATGAAACAAAAGCTACTTCGTGTCTCTAAATTGAACCATGAAGGAAATTCAGCTGGATACAGGCACCTATGAATGGGAACCCAGTGCAAGCTGCCTAAATTGGTCCATGCAAACTGTCAGGATTACTACATGCCTAGGGTTATATGCCCATACTTTTCCCTGTCTTACATGGGATTGCGCACCATGAATAGTTCTGCTGAAGACAGCAAGACAGCTTCCAGAGCAAAGCATTTTGTGGTGTAACGGCATCGGAGTTTGGCTCCCCGATAGACCACATTCGCAGGCGGATGCCAGTGACTCTTCACTGCTGCTGCTCTCTACATGCCACACATGCACGCTTGAAAACAAGGAGTGAGGTGACAATCTGCAGTGCAGAAGCCCTCAGCGGTGAAAGATTGTAAGTGGTAATTGAGTACAGTGAGCAGTCAGCTCCTGGCAGTGATTTAAGTGACCTTCCTCCTCTGAAGGAGCTTTGAGTTTAAGCTCCATGCAGATGAGGGTAATGAAACTCTTCAACCCAAAAAATCAGTGGCAATTAAATGTGTTATTCAGCACTCACACCCATGTACATGAACAACATAAATGTGTAGTCTGGTACGCATACATATATAGGGTTTGTTTCTTGCACTGATTATATCAACCAGTTTCTCAAGTTAAAATGCAGTGAGAAGGAAAAGAGCAAGTCTTTTCGAAATAAGAAATACATTGAAGTGAATTATTGTTCTGTGCACCATGGCTTCTCAACCCTTCGTTGTACATGTTAGGCAAACCCAGACATTTCTGTTGAAAAAACGTAGAGGTAGACAGTAAGTCCATTGTCGACAAATAGGTCTCGGTGGGAACTGGTGTGTAATGCCATCAGCTGCTGGTGGCTGCTACTTTGGTGATACAAATGGAGCTGGACAGGTTCGGGCTAGGATGTCAGGCTTAGTGTGGCTTTTCCTTGATCTGACAGTGTTTTGTACCTTGGCCTACATGGATAAATGCTCATTTTGTACTTTGGCTAGGAATGGGTGAGCATGTCTAGTTTCAATCCCCATGCGTATTGTGGCCTTCACAGTTAATTTCAGCCTTCCTGAGTCCTGTTAAAAGGAACATAACAGCACTTCAGGACAAAAAAACAGGAAAAAGGACAGATTTCAAGAAGGGGGATGCAGCAGGAAATGTGGACGCCTCTAATTTTGGGAGCCCAGGCTGAGAATCTTCCAACAGGGCTTATTTTCTGACAGTCTGGAGCATCTGTCTTCCAAAAACCAAGCCTTGTTAAAGTAGACATCTGTGCTGAACAACGGGGCACAATGCAGGGATCCCACAGTAGCGCTGGGCAACTGCGTCCCAGCAGCAGAAACAATGGAGGGAGACCCCATCGTGCTGCGTGCCCGGCTACACAGCCTGCTGAGAACAAGACCAGTTAGCCCGCACAGCTGGCCCCATTAACACAGCCATCCACGCTCCTGATCCCGGGCAGCATCACTGCACAGCACTGTCCCAGCCTGGGCAGACTTGCTCGCAGCCCATGTACTGCAATAGAGGCATATGAAACCACTAGCTGGGCTTGAAAATCTGCATTATGTCACCCCTTCCCAGTAGCCACACTGCCAGTAAGTCTGTGCCCCAACACACAGTTCAGGCTGTCCTTTACCTAGAGGAAAAAAACAGAAAAAACGTATTTAAAAAATTTATCTAGAGAAAAAACTGACTAAAAGTTAAAATATCTTGGAGAGAAACACACAGGTGTAGAAAGCAGGGGATAAAAAAAGTTTTGATCCTTTTTGTACACCAAAAGATGTCCAGGATGAGTCTGAAATGTCCCCAAGTCCACCTGTATCACTTGTACCTATTTGAGACTTGGTACTCTTGCAAAATAGATGCAAAGGCCACTTACACTGAACACCTGACTTTTATATGGCAAAATTTCAGGTGAGATAGCTTCTTTATAAATGTCTGATCCTGAACCCACGGGAGTGATGAGTGGAGTGGATTCAAGTAATTTTGAATCTCTCAAACAGCGCAAGGCAGCGCGCTGCACCAAGGCGAGCATGTGCAACATCCCAGCTGGTCTCCAGGGCAGCCTGGAGCTGCCTGGGCTTGAAGGTCCCTGAGCTGCCCATCCTCTTCTGCATGTCCATAAGCCAGGGCAGCTGTACAGAAATTCACATTGAGCCCAGGTGATTCAAAGCCTCCTGAAACTGCTTCTTTCCCCTTTATTTATTTTTCTAGAGAAGATGGAGCGGGGTAGTTACAAATCTGCATAAATTGCTAAATAGATGTTGTTGCTTACTTTCTAAAGGCACTTCTCAGTTGCCCAAAGCACAAGTGCTGCTAAGGAGTAACAGGCAGACCCTTGTGAAAGCTGTGTTTGCTGACAGGGTACATTGCTAAGGGTTGTGGCAACCCTAGAAGCTAATTTAACACTTTTCTTTAAACCAAGCCTTTTTTTTTTTTTTTTTTTTTTTTTTTT
>VFFE01000262.1:0-24564 GCA_008921705.1 Burhinus oedicnemus | reverse complement strand
TTTATTTTTATTTGAAAAAAAAAAAAAAAAAAAAAGAGGCAGTTTCAAGGACAGGAGGTGAAACCCAGTGGAAACCAGAAAAAAAAGTTGAATTTTTGTGCTTGATGATCCCTATAGTCAAATATTTTTTAGTTTGGTTTTAAGGTTTTTTAATTTCTCATTTGAACTCTTCTGGGGGAGGAAGGAGGGATAATAGCAGGGGTACTTCAGCAAGAAGAGCTCAAAATGTTGCACTCTAGCAAGCAAGTAGTTGGTTGTATCTGTGAGGAAATTAACTGTTTTGAAGGGTCTTCAGAAGACACTTCGGAGCACTACAAAGCTTTGACCTTTACCCCTAAGAAGGTTACATTTAAGGCCCTCGATTCTGCAAATAGCTCAACATGGACAATCCCTCCAGTGCTTGTGTGGAGCCCCAGGGCTGTCAGCAGGTCTCTCAGCTCCACTCCCAGACAGCAGGGTCAGGCAGTAAGGTTTCTCTGTAACTGGACCCCGCATCTCAACCAGATCTCTAAGGTATCTCGGTTTTTTAAGTTCTTGATGCAGACAGCATTTCCCTGGCACCTTCCCTAGTCTAATTGCCTCTGACAAGGCACGATAGTACTGGAATTTATGTAAGGAAGATTGCTGCCACTGTACTGCAACTTAAAGATGACTACAAAACAGGGTGGGCAGACAGATGTATTTTTTTTTCCTTACTTAAAACACAAAGTAAATGTAAAATTCACCTTAATCATTCACTGAACCTATCCAGGCTTTCTCTTTTACTACAGCAACACACAACATACAACAACATGTAACAATCAGTCATTAACTTTGATGGTATCCTGAGCTTTTTTCCCCAAAAGGTCACAAGGCAAAATTAAGGGCTGGAGTCAATCCAAGCCAGTGGCAAAACTCTCATGAAGTTCACTGCCAAAGGCTCAAACCTTCAAAGCAGGCAGGACATGGAGTACTGAATTGATTCATAGATACCATGGGCTTTCAACATAATTTCAAATATTTGGGGTAATCAGCCAATGCAAGAGAGTGGGTTTTTCTGACACTGAGGGTTTGGGGTAGTCAGCTTTCTACTGAGTTCTGAGAAGTCATCTCAGCTCCAAAAAAAATTGAGATTATTGGCATTCCCAGTCCTCCCCAGCATCACTACTCACAGTACTGGTAAATTGTGCAAGGTCCTTAACTATTGCTGGTTGCTTACTCTGCAACCATAGCTGCTATGTGCTAGCTGCTAAAATATGTAAAGAAGCCGTTATAAAATTTGCCTTATGCAGAGCTGAAGTGGACAGGGAAGGAACTCAGAAGTGGATTTCTGTCAGTGAACACTTAGAAGGTGCAGGTCAACAGCACAGAAACGGGCAGGTTAGGTAAAAGAGTGAAGAAGAAATGCCAAAATGTGATGGAGAATGAAGGGGAGTTTACAAGCAAACAGAACAAAGGATTATTTGAAGTTTAAAAATAAAACAAAGGATTATTTAGAAACAAAATCATCCACTTGATGATCTGGTTCCTTTGGTATGGCTGGGGTGGTGGTGACTGATCATGTCCTAGAGCACAAGCCTCTTCCATCCCCCCAGTCTGTCACAAGCAAAGAAACTTCATTTTTAGTAGACTCATCATGACTCCATTGACCACATTTTTCATGTAATGAGTGCATTTTTATGTTTTGCCCTAATTCCCCTTTGTGTCTCACCTCTCTTACTTTCCCTTTCAGGTTCTACATTGAAAGCATCTCCTATCTAAAGGACAATGCCACCATTGAGCTGTTTTTCTTGAACGCCAAGTCCTGCATCTACAAGGTAAGGACTCGGGGGGCTCCGGGTGCCACTGGGGTGGGCTGAGACACCTGGGTCTGCATCGCGGGACCCAAAATTTACATTAGTCACAACTGGACTTTGAGATACGTCCTTGTCCTCCTCCCACCCTCCCTCACTCCTCTGTCTCTAACCTCCCTGGCAGCAGCTTCCCTGTCGGAGAGAGGTTCTGAGGTAAAGCACCCCTGGAAGTAACTCTTGTGGTAGGCAGGAGGGAATCTGCAGCTGCTAAAATTATAAACTGGCTTGTATTCAGGAGGAAATGTCTGGTTTTGTGTTAAAAAACCGCCACCGTGCTGAGTGGATGCCGTTAGGCGTTGCCGCCCGAAGAGGGCGGCAGTGACCGCGCGGGCGGCAGCGCGGGCGCCATCTTGTGGGCTAGGCGGCGGGGGAGCGGGGGTGAGTCTGTGAGAGGTTAAATGGTGTGTTTGTGAGGCGGTAGGTGTGTGAGAGGGTGTGCAAGGCAAGTGTGCGAGTGCTCGAGGCGGTGCGAGATCTTATCGCTCTCTACAACTACCTGAGAGGAGGCTGTAGAGATGTAGGGGTCCGTCTCTTCTCCCAAGTAACAAGCAAGGACAAGAGGAGTCAGAGTTGCGCCAGAGGAAGTTTAGATTCAATATTAGGAAAAATTTCTTCACAGAAAGGATTGTAAAACATTGGAACAGGCTGCCCAGGGAAGTGGTGGAATCGCCATCCCTGGACGTATTTAAAAGACAGGTAGACGTGGTGCTGAGGGACATGCTTTAATGGTGGGTTTTGACAGTGTTAGGTTGATGGTTGGACTCAATCATCTTAAAGGCCCCTTCCAACCTAGACAGTTCTGTGGTTCTGTGAGTGCAAGTGGGGGTAGGCATGGGGGGCTGCGTGTGTGAGGGGTGGGGGCCTGCATGCGTGTGGGGCTGTACTGCGGGAGCTTGTGCGTCAGTGAGAGTGTGTGTGAGAGTGTGTCAGGGATCACTACATGTTTGTGACAGTCTGACAGAGTTTGTGGGACAGGGGGAGTGAGCATGTGGGTGTATGGGAGGTGGGGAAGGGTGTCAGTGGGTGTGTACTGAAAATCACGTTGTACAGGAACGAGCCATGCACGGAGAAATGTTTTTTGTACCAGAAATAGCCCTGCCTGGTAGGCTATTGAAAACACCAGCCTGCTGTCACCAGCGCTGTAACTCAGAGCTGCCCCTTGCAAGGCACTCTGTGTGCCAGAGATAAGGGTGGCCTGGCACGGCCTCCGCTCGCCCAGCAGAGCTGCCAAGCTGATCCCTCCCATGCCACAAGCCAACCGTACAAGTGAAAGGGCAGGATCCTGAAAATTAAGCTGGCCCAGAACCCGCTGAGGTGGATGGAGGCTGGCTGCGCGCAGACTCAGCCAGGTGGGCTGGATGGGAGGCTCGATGTGTGGGACTGGGAGAGGTTTTTCAGCAGTTGGGATTCCCTGGGAGGATCCCTCCTCTGTGCTGGCAGAGGCCATTCCTGGTGACTCACCCCCATCTGCCAGGGAGGAAGAGGTAGGAAAAGACAGCTGTAGTCAGGGAGTGATTGTACAGCCATACAACAACCTTCAGCAGGTTTGTGACCTGCTAAGCCACCTAGCTTACACCGAACCTGGAGCCTCGCTTCCTGACATCTGCATGTCCTAAAATGCAGGGGCTAACTTTGCATCTCCTAAAATGCAGAGGCTAACTTTGCATCTCCTAAAATGCAGAGTAGAAGCCAGAAAATGCCTTTTTTCCAGTGCCCACGAAAGAGGCAGTGCTGCTGAGCTGTGCAGAGCTTTGCTCTCTGGCAAGGCTGCAATTAGATGTGCTTAGTCAGCCCTCTCCAGCAACAAGCTCAGTGAGCATCACATTTTGGTTCCTGGGGGAAGTTCCTTTTTGGAGTATTGCCAGGAAAAGCTTACACTGTTGTTCTTTTTTTGGAGAAAGCTTAATAAGAAGAAGAGAAAAAAAAAAAGAAAAAAGTGCCTACAGATCTAGGTTGGTCTATTTTAGTCTGACCTCTCCTGAAACCATTACTTTGCACATTTGAGCTGACTGTCATCTCCATCCAAAAATAGCCTTGCTGGATTCCCAGTCTCCCATGCGGGTCCTTCCCATTTGACTTCCAGCCACAGTAAGCCGTGCTATGCTATTAAAAAAGGCGCTAAATTTGAAAGTTGGGTGCAAAGTCTCTGCTAAGACACAGGGCAAGCACCCAGCCAGCATGCCTGGAGGAATCTTCTAGGTGTAGAACAGGGGATTCAGGCACTCAGTGATTGTCATCCCTGCAGCTAGCAGGGGGTGTTGCATGCTCCCAAACCTTGAAATCTTCCTTGTTGCACGAAATGTTTCCTCATTGGAATTCCCATGGATGGCTTCACTCCAAGCTCCCCTGCAGCCCGGAAAGACCACGCTGTGTATAAGTGTAGTTCATAATGCTATGCTAGCACCTCAGAACCTCAAATGTCCCCATGCACAGGGCTACTCAAGTTGGGAAAGAAGAAAACTGAGGCCCATTTAGTTTGGGGCCACTGGTCCCCTGGGTTGCCAGCTGGCTCTGTGTTGGGTGCTGTACTCCTCTGGCTGTGCCCACCGCTCCTCCTTGCCCACCCTGTTGTATAACGAGATACTCGTGGACCACCTAAACCCTCGCACAGGACCAGCAAGCCACTGTTGCCCGGAAAGGCCAAGCCACCAAACATGACAGGGCTTGGCATTAGGCACTGTCCCTTGATTTGTTTCATTCTTAGCACGTTCTGGCACGGGTTTTGGCCTGTGCCAACTAGTCCTGTCCCAGGCATTGCTTGAGCACTGTTCAAGGATAAGCACCTGTTCTCAAGAGGCAACACAGCTGAGGTAACCCTGTCTGGGACCAAGGAGGGAGAAGGAGTGTTTAATCATGAGCTATACTGTGCCATGTACCCTTAGGGCCAGAGAACGGGCTCTGGCCCACTTTACCTACTAGTACAGACTTGCCCTAACATCAACATGTGGTTGCAAAGGCTGTTTGTCCGTGCGATGCCTGGTGCTTCAAGATGGGAAGAAGACCAGGCAGTCTGGTTCTACTCCACATCGCCCCTTGCTAAGTGATGTGCCTGACTGCCCCAGCCCGGCCCTGCTTGCAGCTGAATTGACGTCTCGCATGAGCCGCTTCCTTTGGCATACATACATCGTTAGTGCAGGTGCCTGCATGAATCAGGCAGTTCAGCTGAACAGGGGAAGGTGTGTTTATTGCCCACAGCAGAGCTGGTCTTCACTCCCCAACGAATTGTTATGAAGGAGGTGAAGGAAGTGCTTATTTTAAAAAGCTGGCACTGGTGAAAGCCAAGGACACCTGGATCTTATCCTCTGTTTTGATCCCTTTGTTTTTGATTTTGCCAGAGACAAGCCAACGCAGCAATTGTGGCTTGTAAATGAGGTGTGGCCATGACTTGGCTGGAGCATGGATCTCAGCAGTGATCTATATTTAGATCCCTCGTTTCTTGCCAGACGAAGTAAAATATTAAAAACAGCAGCTTAAATAAATACAACAGAAAAGTCACCACAGGAGTGAGCTGAAGTGACCCAATGTACATGGCCACATACATAGGAGACAACATAGGAGATCTAGTTGCAGAATTGAGGCCTAAACAGTATCTCAGTAAAAGCCCACGCTCTTCCCAAACGCTGGCAGGGACAAGAGACTTGAGGAGAGCACAATTGGCCACGAGATTAATGCTCCTACCTCCCATCCCAAGCATAGAATCATAGAATACCTGGTTGGAAGGGTCATCTGGTCCAACCTTCCTTGGCAAAAGCACAGTCTAGACAAGATGGCCCATCTTTGATGCCGGGTCTGTATCCCACACATTCAGATGGAGCAGTGCCTGGACCCCTTGGTTCTGTGGCCACTATCTCAGGGACAGCAAAAGGACCCTGACAGGATCTCATGGGACGATCAGTGTACTTCATGTGACCATGGTGTCCAAGAAAAATGCTCAGAATTTCACCTGGCCCTCAAGACTGCTTTCATTGGGGGCTGGATCCTATCGAACACAGCAGTGAAGATCTACCAAAAGATTTGTGGTCATGTCTCATTCTCAAAGCAACCCCAGCCCCAGTGCTCATAGGGATGAAGGGGCCGAAACCAGAGCTCCCATCCTGCAAGAGGGAATTTTTCCGCTCTTTTTCCTGTGAGTTTACCCTGGGCAAGGGCCAGAGGAGTTCTGCGGGGTCTTTGACATAAGCTCAGTGAAGACAAATTTTCTCATTTCCTTGCTTCTGTGAGCCAAGGATAAGGCTGTGTTCCCCTGAAGCATGGGTGACATTTTGGGGAGAAAAAAATCTGTTTCCCAGACTACCTTTCACTAAATCACACAAGAAAATAAAAAATACCCTGATCCTTCCCCTTCCACCTGTCTTCTCCTTCCTCCTCCCCAGGAATCCCTTCATGCCACACCCAGTTATGCTTCATTTACCAAGCCATTACACTGAATATCTGGCTTTCTCCATGTCTGAGTGGGCAGGTTCTCCCTCACTTTGGTCTCCTGGAGCACAGGGAATGCTTTGAAGCCTAGCCAGGGGAGAAAACTGGCAGTAGCCAGGAGGAGATGCACATCTTTCTTGCAGGAGCTCAAACTGACTCAACTCTCTTTTTCTTTCTTGTTTTCTTCACCTTTCAAGGAACTCATTGAGGTTGACAGTGAAGTGGTGTTTGAACTGGCTGCATACATCTTGCAGGTAAGCACCCGTCTTCTCTCGCTTCGTGCTTCCTCGTGTTGCATTAAATCTCTTGACTTGCCAAATCCAAAATGGCTGTATGGAAGTGCAGGCATTCCTGCAATTGCAGGAGAAAGATGTCTTTACACGGTTTTCATCATTTATACCAATGCAAAATAGGTACAGAAGGCTCTTGAATCAGACTTCTCCAGGCATGAAGCAGATTCCACTGCCCAGCATTTTGCTTACATAAACATGTATTATGTTTGCACCAACACATATCCAAGACCCTGGGGTATGATGTAAAGCCAGAGAAAATCTAAGTGATGAATGTAATTTCCTCGGTGAAATCCATATACAGTGGGTTCTCCAGTGACTTTGCTTGCATGTGTTTTCCTGATGGACCTTGGCCCTCTGATGATCTCCATAAGCTTCTATATACGCAACTGTCTATTCTCCAAGATAGGCAAAGGAACTTAAAGACTTTCCAAAAAACTTCTCCAGGAAAAAAAGTATTTAAAGTCATTTAAAGTCCTGCTCTTCAGGAAGAGGGAAAGGGTCAGAGAGTGAATTACTAACAGCGTTTGATAAATCTCTGGTTCCCAAGGAGGAATCTTTTCAGGGTAGCAGAGGTGGTTTTTTGTGAAAGATCTCTTTTTAGGAGCATGACTGTGGGAGCAGATCAGACATAATTGTCAGATGATCCTTGTTCCCCTTTTGTACAGTGTAGTTTTAATTTTTTTTCCCCTCAGCCATGAAGCTATGAGGAGCCATGTGAGCAGACAAGTCATCTCATCAGGCTGCACTAATAAAAAACAATGCATTGCACTTCTATAGCACTTTGCATGTTAAAGAAGCAATTAATGCGTAGGGATTTGAATCTTCATTAAAATCATTTTATGTAACAAAAATGGAGCAAGAGAGTCAGGATGGGGGACTCAATTAAAAGCACATTATAGAAATTGCATATTGGCTGTTGGGGGAATACACATCAAACAACAGGCTCATTGTGAGAAGCAGCAATAGGGTTATGAATCTATTGTCTGCTCATTCTAATGAACAACTTGAGCGCTTAGTAATTGTGCAGCCAGATCCAGATCTGCCACTGTAACCCTAGTTGCTGATATTGTTTCTCATCACAAACACAGGATGTTACGTATATTGCTGTAGTAGTTTGATGTGTAACTTAATGAAAACAGTCAAAACAAGCCACACCTCTGCTGTCTGTAACCAGAAATTACTACAACCCATGTTTGTGACAGGATCCAAGCAAAACATACTGCATTTTGTTCTACTTTTCACTGCAGCATTTAGGTCAAAGAACTGAATCATGGAGAAGCTACCGTACAAAATAATTGTTTTTTAAATTCAGTATGCTCATCCCGGTGCAGGCTAGGGCATATCCTTTGGGTTTTGCTCTGTGTTGAACTACGATCATGATATGCTCGAGAACTCCTTCCTACGAACTAGAGGAGAGCTTGTCTGCCCTTCAATTCACTCAGAGGGAAACAGGAAGATAGTAAAAGTCTGTCAGAACTCAAGTGATTTAGTCTGCAGCCTTATTTCAAATTGTGTTACCAGAACAAATTAAAGTACCACCAAAGCTCTGAACTTTACCCCTGTCTCAGGACTGAAGCACCACTGGATGTGGGCTGACAGGTTTTGCAGGTGGATGGAGAGATGTAAAGACAAAAGACCTGGATGCAAAACTCAGTCCTCTTGGCAGTGGAAACTCCCTCACTGCACAAATTACATTATTGCACTGTGCTTTCTGGGTAGCTGACAGCAAATGAGGTGCTTCAGCATGCATTATATGAAATGCATATTGCCTGTTGTCCTGGGCTGCATCAAAAGAAGCGTGGCCAGAAGGTCAAAGGAGGTGATTCTGCCCATCTACTCCGCTTTCGTGAGACCCCACCTGCACTACTGCATCCAGTTTTGGAGTCCTCAGCACAAGAAAGACATGGACCTGTTGGAGAAAGTCCAGAGGAGGGCCATGAAGATGATCAGAGGGCTGGTGCACCTCTCCTATAAGGACAGGCTGAGAGAGTTGAGGTTGTTCAGCCTGGAGAAGAGAAGGCTCCAGGGAGACCTTCTAGCGGCCTTCCAGTATCTGAAGGGGGCCTACAAGAAAGCTGGAGAGGGACTTTTTACAAGGGCATGTAGTGATAAGACAAGGGATAATGGCTTCAAACTGGAAGTGGGAAGATTTAGATTAGATATTAGGAAGAAATTTTTTACTATGAGGGTGGTGAGGCACTGGAACATGTTGCCCAGGGAAGCTGTGGAGGTCCCATCCCTGGAAGTATCCAAGAATGGGTTGGCTGGGGCTTTGATCAACCTGGTCTAGTGGGAGGTGTCCTTGCCCACGGCAGGGAGGTTGGAACTAGATGATCTTTGCAGTCCCTTCCAACCCAAACCATTCTACGATTCTATGGAAAATGCAAAATGTGTATTACGTCTATTGAGAAGGGGACTCACCAGATTTTAAGGGTTCACCAGATATGCAGTAAAACTCAGGTACTAATCTAACTACTGGACTGGAACATGACCCAGCCCTTTAACATCAGGTTCTGCTGGTAATAAATAGAAATATCTAGATATATAAGTAAGGGAGCTAAATACTCCCCCAAACACTCAGCAAGGTGTTAGAGAAATCTGTCTTGCATCCCCTTGAAAGCTGACAGTGAGCTAGCTTTTTGAAAGTCTAGTTACTAGAAAATAATGAGAATACTTGTAAAAAGAGTCAGGGGAGTTGCAGTCTCAGAGGCTGCAAAGTCACTGAGACTTCAGAGATCTTCTAGTGATGTAGCATCCACATTGACCCCAAAAATTACTTATTTACTAGCATTATTTCCTGCAGCTTCTTGGGTATCCACTAACAGAATGAGGAATCATCTGGCCCTCTACTAGGCAAACCTTTTGTTTGTTAATCTGCCCAGCTCACTGCATGTATCATGGCACTTGACATTAGATACTGGTTCCAAAAAATACATGAGGAATCAATTACAACAGGAAATTGCTGTTAAATGAATTTTGCAAATGGAAAATGTTGAACAGCTGTTTTCTTAATTTTTTTTCTATTTTTAATGATATATTTTTAATTTTTCTTTCTCATTTTACAGGAGGCAAAGGGAGATTTTTCAAGGTAGGTGAAATTAAAAGTCTTTGCCATTGTGTGCTGTGAGAATGAATCTGGTAAAATCACTGTGTGAGCAATGCGACTCAGTTGTAGCTGTGTAGCAACAGGAATGCATTGCTAACATAGACATCATGTTTCCTGAAATAATTTCTTCACAAAACAAAGCCTTTGGCCAGAGCATGCCTTGCAAACAGCATTGTTTGTGACTTTGTTGTTGACAAATCTCTTTATATGCCCATGAAGTTCAGGAAATAGACTAGTTTGTGGAAGGAAATCACTGAGGAAATGACTTTACAATCACTGTTATATCACAGATCCAGCCAGAGGCAACATTAAAATTCCATCACTAACTGATACTTCAGCTTGAATTTGGACAAAGTTCTCATAATCATAATGATTATGAGAATGGTTGGGATTGTTGAATTTCTGCTATCCCTTGAGCCAAATCTTCAGGCTTCCTGTAAAAAATTCAGAGAGGTGACTGCTCGGTGTTTCAGGAGACTGTTGATGAAATGCGCAAGAATTTTCATTTAAGTTGACAGTATCTGTCAGTTACACATTAGTAGCAACCAAAGGTCAGATGGCTGATGCCTCCTGTGAGAAACACGAAGGTTCTTCACCTGAAGCCCAGGAGAACTGTCTATGCTAAAAAATTCACATACTCCATGTATTACTTTTGCTGACCTGAATTCAGCTGGAGGACCACAATATCCATTGAAGTTTGTTTCAGAGAAGAAAACAAGGTGTGAATGGGCAGTGAGGTTGAATTGCCAGATGAGCCTAAAGAGGTATCTTAATTTTGTCAGCATTGAGATACACTGAGAAAAGACTGTAATGATACTCTGGGCACCCATAGGAGGCTGTGAATAACAGGCAGGTTCCACCTTCTGGTGGACTAGGACTTCTAGCCAGCTAAAATTGAGACAAATCAGTGAAAAGGAGCAATGCATTGCAAATATTGCCTGTCCATTGTGGAATCTGAGATGACATAGGTAACCCTTGCTAAAAGGAAGTTCTGCCTTCCCATTTCTCAAAACTTTAATCAACTTGCAAAATCCTGACATGCATCTGACCACAGAAATGCAAGCCCAGTCTTGCTTCATTTTTCAGTTCCACCCGATTTGGAATAACTCAGCTATCAGCAGTGTTTATTTAGGGGGTACTAAAGAGCACGTGGCTCTTTTACTTTTCAGGCTGATTTTCAATGTGCTGCCAAGTGCTTAGCCCAGAAGAGCTGGACCAAGCAGAGTTTTGCCATTCAAACCTGTGTTAAACCACATCTTCCACTGGTTATGCTATGAAGAACAATATTTAGTTTTTCTCAGAATATCTTGGACATGACGAAAACACACCCAGAAAGTGTTCATTCAGACTACGAAACACAGAATAGAAAGAAATCAGATGGCTCAGGGTAATAGGACTGAAAGCATTTTATCTTGAAGTTTCTTGTTTCAGACCAGAAGTGGAAACAGCCGATGGAAAGCATCCATCTGCTAAAAGCCATTTGATGTCCCCTGTAAAAGGAATGGTTGAGTTTATCCCATTGCATTTCTCTACGCCACACAGAAATGAGGAATCTTCTCTGAGAGCACAGAATAGACATCAGCTCATGGTGTTAAATGCTTCCTCCACATAGGTGTGGCAGTCATCACCATTGAAACAGCTCTTAGTCCTTTCCACCTGTGGATCCCAATGTTTTGAAGTGGAAGGGGGAATCCTTACATCCAAGTCAGGCAGAGAAGTGGTGTCATAACTTGCTGACACTGCTAGGGATCTTAATTTATAAATGGGCTTTGGTCGCAAAGCAGTCTCCAATATTCATGGAGTTTAAAGCCTATTCTTGGAGGAAGGTAGAAGAATGCTACCCTGACCCTCTATGGTCTAGGAGAAGACTTAGCGTCTCCAGGGATGTCTGTCCAGCAGCTCCCTTCTAATGTGCACTGACATGGGTTTATGTGCTGGGTGAGATCCAGGTGCTACTGAAGTCAGCATGAGGTCATTGTGGTCAAGATTTTGCCTGCTGAGTTTTGTGGTTATTCATATCAGCAGTGTAAAATCTGGGAGGCAAATCAAGCCTGGGGCGAGCCAGAGGAACTACAGATGAGACAAATGTTCTGACTTCTTTTAGGGCTGAAGTTAGCTCCAGTATTTGAAGTTAGTTGATGTTGAAATGCTGTTTGAAATAGAAGTGGCTGCTCTGAAACAGAGAAGCTCTGCAGTCATGAACGTTTTGGTGCTGAGATTTAAAAATAATAAATGTGCATGGCAGCATACATTGCATGAAGGCTGAACTCTTGAACTCCTGCTTTGTTTTTGAAGAAATAAGTTAATGCTAAAGGGTTGCATGCTTGGAACACAGACTGGAGACTTCCCACACCTGTCCTGTCTGCTGCCACCGTCAGATTTATAGTCTGTGAGACTACAAGTTTCTCTTTGGCCATGATCCAGAAAAGTGCATAACCACTGGCTCATTTGTAGCAATGGGAGAATTGCTGTTCCCCGTGGGAGCCTTGCTGTGAGTCGCTGCTGATCACCTCAGGTGCTGGGATAGCCAATGCCAAATTGTCACTGTTTCAGCTATGGGTTGCACCTGCCTGTGGTGGCCAGACCGTGATTACCTCCAAATCCCACTGCACCCAGGTGGTGGCTCACAAGGGGCTGCTTCAGGACTCATGAATGCAGTGGCAAGTCTGCTTTTTGGGCCTCATGGGAGCTCAAAAACCAGAACTGATCTTACAAATTCTAGCAGTCAGTTTTCTACCTCTGTGAACTGCTGCATCTACAATGACAGCAGCTCCCGCTACTGCTTTTGAGGGAATAATCCTGTGCCTCAGAATAATAACTGTGCTCATAGTATTACTCTTTCCTTTCCCCAAAAGGGGCTTATGTGCCATTTCAAGCACATGTCCTCCATCCTTTGGTAGGGCATCATCATGTATGAGTCTCTCAGTGCTGATTCTTGCCACCTAGGAGTACTCCCTAACTCAGGCATGGCAACGACTGCCCGGTGTTTGGTAAGCCTGGAGAGCACATAGTCTGAGTCACCCTTGTCTGTCTTGAACTAAGATGCCACAATAGCCCTGACAGATCAGTTTGGCATCTGTAGCGAACAATTTGACTAAGGCCTTTTCCATTTCTTATGTGTGTTTCATTTCAAAAACAAACCTGTCAAAAACCTGGAGCTCCTGAACCTATTTATATCAACTAAGAAAACTATTTCTCAGTCTTTGCTGTAAGTGGCCTGGTGCAACTCAGTGTTTAGCCAGCAGAGCTGTACAAAGGGCACATCTCTTACTTCATACAGATTTAGGCAAAGCGAGGTTTAAAATAAAAAGTTATTCTCCTTAAGAAGTTCCTAGTCCTCTGCATTAAATGAGAGTGGTTTTCGCATTATTTAAGAGAATCCCCAAATGCTTTGGCTGACTGAAAAAGGTTTACATTTAGGCTGGGACATAACACTGAATTTAGGACAATTCAGTATCCCTGTTCAGCTGATTCTCAGGTTGAACAGGATGCTTAAGATTTGATCTATGCTTTTTCATATTAGTTACAAAAATTTTGACTTCAAAGGCACAGAATCACGTGTATAAAGCTCCTAAACTAATATCCTACAGACAGATGTAAAGGTTATTAACTCAAGCTAATCTTGGTTCTAGTAGGCAGCTGAGTCACACTTGGTTGGCAGAGCGTGGGTAGGACATATTTCAGTTCCTTAGATGAACACAAGTCCTACAGGTGTGACCCTCTTTAGGCTTACATAGAGGAAGGAATCAGGGTGCCCTGGCTAATTTTGGGGGGAGCATCATATATTGTTAAAATACTTGAGATTTTCCCTCTATATTAATCCTATTGGATTTAGAGTCCAGTCTGACATTGACCAAAATCTTTCAGAAACTCACACCAACTTTGGTTTTAAATGTTCAGAATCCGGCTCTTCAGCCTTACACAGCATCTATGTCAAAGCAGCTGGAGATAACATATACTGATCGTTTGTCCTTCAGTTTGGGGAGGAGAAAGAAAAAACTCTATGTAAAAATAAAACAAAATCCTGAACCCTTGCAGCTAGTTCCTCAGACAGGCTCTCATTGCTAGATTTCTTCCAGTTAAGCAATATGAGACATTTCTAGTGAACTCCAAGTATCTCCCAGCAACATATGAAAGAATAACAAGGGAGGAAAGCAAACGGCCAGTTTCCTGTTAGGCAGAATTTCACAATAATTTCAACGTTTGGGCAGATGGTAATCTAACATAGTTTCAGGCTTACATTTCTTTCTGTGTAACCAAGTGACATTTAACCAATTAGAATTTATTAAGGGGTTACAAAACCCAGGCTGCATTCTTGCAACCTTAAGGAGAAGATCCTGAACACTGGATTTCAAATGGTACCGTTTAATCCAAGAATCTCAGACTCTGTATTTCCTCAACATCATTAATTACCATGCTGAGAAGAGTTAATAACTTTAACCTGCCATTTTGTTTTGTTACTGATCATTGTTATTACACATGCTGGAAAATGTATGGATTTCCTGAGACAACTGCATATGCTCAAAATTATTGCAGCCAGTTTCCAAAAATTTGTTTTTTACAAAATGCTTATGAAGTGGCTAGGTGGGCCTTTTACACCCATGTGCAGACAGAAATACTGCGATGTGGTGACTAATTTATTTGGCCAAGACTCATTAAACAGGCAGTACTAGAACTAAGACCAGAACTCAGGAATTGCTGTCTTCTAGGGTCATTCTCCAGTCAGTTCACCTTATTTCTGGATATCTAAACAGTTTTCAGGATCCCATGCAGATGGCTTTTCCAGTTCAGTTTTCATATTGTTATTCAGTCTCTTAAATATTATAATTTCCACCATAGTGCAGGAATAAAGTGATCTGGAGGACACTAAGAAAGTGTATTTGGAGCCTTTCCCCTGTATATTAATAAATCTGTATCAAAAGCACCCTTCCATATATAACAATCCTTCAGGTTGGACACTTTCAAATATAAAATAAATGCAGCACAAGTAACCGGCTTAAACAAACGCTTTCTAAATACAGTAATAAAATAAACACACTGAGATATTTCACTAGAAAGAGCGGGAAAGGCAGTAAGTACAAAACCACTTGTGATCCTGCCGGAAACATTTTAAAAATTAAGGGGTTTGGTGTTTTAAAAGGAGCCAAGAGGAAAGTGACCTCATGGCCACTAACTCAAATGCAACCTGAGTCATTATTTTTTTTCCTTTTTTCTTGATTTCACATCCTTTTGGGAGTCTAAATTCATTTGTCTTGAAACAAGTCTTGCCAGAAGACTTAGTGAATATATGGACCACTGCATGAAATACCTTTTTGTTCTTGGAAGTGCTTACCTGAAATACATTTGGTGCTTTGAAGCTGTGAGGCACTACCTTTACAGTATTTTCTAGGTACTGAGCAGAAATGCTAATCCCATCCAACAACATCACTAAGAATGTCTTTTTCTCTGATTCTTAACACTTTATCACAGTGCAAGGAAGCTTTGCTCCTCACTGACAGAAAAGACAGAGCTCACTGGTGTTAGCCCTTTCTTTTATGGGAGCCATTACTGATTCAGGCTTTTTCCCAGACTCTCAAAGATAGTTAGTCACCACTAATCTTGCCCTATTTGACAGTTTTCTGGTGTCAGAAAGTCCCTGTTTGGAAATTACTCCCTGTCTTCCCAGAAAACTTTTGGAAATTTCTCAACTTCCTTCTACGAGCAGCCAGCCTCAAAAAATCTTCAATTGAGGGCAGTGACTGCTGCTTGTTCTCTGATTGTGCTGGGTTCTATCTTTTTTTTCCCCAGTTTCTTTCAAAATGTAAAAGAACTCAATAAGAGCTGAGTATCCACATGCTGTGGAGGAGACATCTCTGGGCAGACCCAGTAAACTGTAAACAGCGTGTTTTCTAGGCTGTCAGTCACAGAGCAGAGTGGCTAGATCAGCAGATAATATGGAACAGAGCACCTTCTTGTTCAGACTTGTGCAGATATTTACCTGCTATGGAAGGAAACATCTGAATTGGTTTTGAGCATTTGCACTCACAAAGGAGGATCTATCTGATGGCCAAATCCCCATGAGATTTAGGTGGGAGTGGGTGTTCAAACACTGTTTATCAAGAGTCATTTAACTTAGCATATCAGGTGCTACTGAGTGGTTTTCTATGTGCTTAGCATGGAAGTGGTTGCCTTAGTCATTTCTTGTAAGTGCTGTTCTACACATCTTCAGTCTGCAAAATTTGAACCTAATTGAGACTTGGGCATCTCTCTTACGGATTTGTCTTGACTAGAAGTTGTGGTCCTGTTTTGAAACTACTTAATTGATTGTCAGGGAACTACCATGATAATAAATGCCTGTAGACATACCCAAAATGCCTGCTCCAGGATTTATGTTAGTGGTTTACCCTATGGCCCAACCTAGCAATTAACCTGCAAACTCCAATTAAGACAAACCCACCTATGTCTTAGGCAGAGCCTGCTGCTGGGATGTGAAAAAGGAGAAATGCTGTGGGAAGATTTTTACAACAACTGAAGCAGTATCATGTCTCTACAAGCCACTATACAGACTGTCCCAGAGACAAGAACAAAACTCAGGGTGACCTGGCATGTCCAAGGGCTCCTTGGGCCTTTAGCAGCTGTTAAGATGGCTGGTTTACAGCTGGGGATGCCAAGATTACCTGTCTGCCTGGTTAATGGCCCTGCTGCCTGCCTGGTTAATGGCCCTGCTGCCCTACAGGAGAAGCCGTTGGGCTGGGAAATTTGGAGTTCTGGAAGATGTATCTCTCTCCACAGCTCCAGGACAGCCACACTTTTTGGCGGGATAAAGGGCAGGGTACAAGAAGGCAAAAAAACCCTGCTATTAAGAAGTAAGCCAATAAACACTAATTCTTTGGCACTCCTCAGTGTCCTGTCTGGCCCTCTTGGCTGTGTATTTCTGCGGCAGCAACACTGTCTTCCTTCCCAAGCCTTTGAGGGATTTTTTTTTTTCATTCCTTGTGTGTTTAAAAGTGGGAAGGGAGGCATTTGGGGTTTGTAGGAGAAAATCCTATGGTATCATTTCATCTGCGAGAATCTCTCCCGTTTCATGAGCTCTCCCTGCTCTCTGGTGTGCAGTGATGCTGCACCAGCTGGCCAGTGTGGCCACTAGAGATTGCAGGGAGGAGAATATTAGCCAAGTGGTTGGGCCTGGTCCCACGGAGGGTTTTGTGTAGCAGGACATAAATTCAAGCTGGAGTCTTATCAGTGAAGATGATGTGCAAAGGCCAGGTCACTGGGGCAAGAGGCTAAGAACAACCTGTGATGCTAAGAAAGCAAATCATTACTTTTTGCAGCAGGTTGTAAGGCATTAAATAAAGATTCTTTATTGCAGCTGAAAGCATCACGTTTTCTTCTCTTTCCCTTGTTTTTTTCTCTGAACATGTCCATGGGACCCTGCTCAATGAAATGTGACATGGTGGCTTTTGTGTCCAGTCACTGGTAGGAAGTGCTTCAACATAACCATCTGGGAGAGCTTCTCTCCAATTTTGATAATAGAGGGAAAAGTTAACTGGGCTGCCATAAAACAAATAAAGAGAGAAGAAAAAGGAAACCCCAGTGCCTTTTGTTAAGGAGGAACAGATGTAGAGCCATAGCAGCCTGCCAGCTAGGTCAGGTCATATCAAATATTGTGGTTGTTTTCTTGTAGCCTGATCCTCCTTTTGAACTCTCTTTCAGCAATGAAGTTGTAAGGAATGAATTAAAGAAGCTGCCAGCCCTTCCAACACCAGCGCTGAAGGAGCATCCTTCCCTCGCTTACTGGTAACGTATCATTCTGCTGAGCAGCTTTGCAGTGTCTTATGCAAGACCTGGCTCTGACAATAAGTGATCTGAGAGTGGAAATGGGATGGAGGGATTCCTGCCTTCTAGCTCTGGGTCTGCCACTGACTCATTGCATGATTAACACAAGTGGAGCTACCACTCTGGGCCTCAGTTTCCCTGTCTGCCAAATGGCTGCAGTAAGATCTAGCCAGAAAATTCTCTGAAAATGCGCAAGTGTCCTGGTGAAATCAAGAGGCCTAATGTGCCATTTCCTTTCCCAGCACTTTGCGTCTGTGCAAAAGAGTTTTCCCAGTTTGAAATGTCAATGTTTTGCACCGTTCTGTATATTTTTGAGTGATTGAGCTTGGTCTTGCAAGTTCTCTCTGTATGGCACAGCTGAACTAAAAGGGATGTATTTCTCATTTTATACAAACTAGGTGATGTCCGGAGGTGGAGGCTTATGAGCTCTGTCTTTATTGCACTGAAAATTAAATCCAGGGTAGGAGGAGGATCACAATTAAATTTTGTATGCCCCACACATAGATTCCTTGTGCCACCCTGCCTATCCCTTTTATCTGTGCAAATAGGAAAGAATTTTGGGAAAGATTGTTCATTAATGGGGAGATGCTTTCACTTGATTTTGTGTTTGTTCTTATTTCATATTTGTCTTTAAAGCATTAGGCTATAAGCCTGGGGGTGGGAGTGAACTTCTTTATCTGCTACTCTCTTAATTTTGGCATCTCGGTAATCTGAGGATGGCAGGGGGAAACAAATCAGTTTGTAGTTTATGATCTCAATTCTTCTCTTTGCCAGGAAGGCCATCCACTTTTCCTAGCATGGCTACAATACCAGAATTAGCTGTACCTAGTGTCAAGCCGTAGACAAGGTAGTCTGTGAGGTCTCCTAATCACTTTCTGAGCACATCAGGAGCAACTCAGACTCCCAGGCTGAGGTTAGGAACACTTACACAAAAGCTGTGGATCATAACAGTCTCCTGGTGTTTCTGTCTAAAAATCAAACCAAATCTTTGTGTGTAGGCTGCTGTTTCACTGGAAGCAGAATGGTCTCCCTGTTTGGAGTGTCTCCTTCCTTTTTACACAAATTAATCCACACGTTTTAAAAAAGTGCTTTTCCATACAGGTCGGTGGCCTGGCCTGACTGAAAAACTTGTAGCTCATGCTAAAAGCCACCACAAGAGGAGTGTAGCCATGAACAGGGAAGGCAAATATGAGCCTTCAGCAGCAACGTGGACTGAGGTCTTATTAAAGCGCCCACATAGCCTTTGCTTCAGTTGCCTGTGATGGTATCCATACACAGGAAAGGAGTGACAACCCAGGCTGCCGGTCAGGCCCCATCTGCCCATCAGTATCTGTCTGCCCCCACTGTCAGCAAGTGCTATTCAACATGCCTATGCTAAGGACTGCTGCTGGGAAATCTCAGTGAGGTCTGGGACTGCCTCTGTCTGTAAGACACTCTCCTTGGGTTTGGGCTATGTTCAGTCACCTGAAGCAAGAAGAGCCATGTAAAAACTTCATGCTCAGAATGTGACTATTTGCAGTTATACACGAGGTACAGCTGTTCTTAATTTTGTATGAGCTGTCATGTGACTGAGAACAGGTCGCAGGTTGGGAAGCTGGTGGTTTCCAATGGGGTAATAAAACCAGTGGCTACAGTCCTGTGACTCCCTTGTGATTTCAGTTCAGTAACCAGGTCTCGCAGACCTCTTATACATTGGTAGTTCATTATTTTCTAATGGTGTCTTTTTCATAAACACCCTCTGAAACCTTGAATGCTCTCAAGAAGAGTCTGCTGGTGAATCAGACTAAAAGCCTCTGAAGTACAAATCAAACTTCAGTGATCTAAGAGGGCAGATTTTTAAAACTGTGTTTTCTGACACTTCTGCATGTCATGCAGATTACATACTGGATACAAATTTCATCCTATTCTTTTCTGCGTGCAATCAGTTTTATGCTGCAGTTCTTCAGCATTAGCACAAAGCAGTAACAAGTGAATTTCCAGCTCCGGAAAGAAACATTTAAAACATTAAGGGTAGGATGGGTAATTGCTGTAGTTAGTTTAAAACAAACAAAAGAACCTGAAATGGACTAAGAGGCAATAAAATGGATAATCAAGTAAATACTATGATACCTTCAGCAAGATACTATGATTGATCTGCATGAAATAATATAACATCACACCACGTGAAAAAGTATCACCTGTTGCTCCTATCAAACATAGTAAGACCAGTGGGATGAATCCTGGATTCTTAGATGCAGTGAGGGCTGAATCAGCACAGTTTGGTGCCTCCAGCTCCACCTTCATGAAGTGTCCTGGTTGCATACCCTTGCTGCAGGCCTTTCCCTGCACTATAACCCCTTCTTGGAGGTTTGTAGACATCACAACAAAGGTGAAGGTTGTAGTTTTTGTTTCCAGCTCTCTACAGATTAAAAAGAATCAGTTGCACAGCTTGTTCTCAAGCATCTCTCAGCATCACTGATTACTGGTGAAGCAAGAAGGAGTTTGGGGGGTTTTTTGTCTTTTAAATAAAGCCTGAGCTTCTGGTCCTCCCACAGTCTAGGAACTGGGGCCCAGAGTTTTGATTTTTCTTGCCCATGCATGGAAAAAACTGACAGTATTTATTATTTTAGACACAACACTAATCACAATGAGACGGGAAAGAACCTGTGTTAGTTCACAGCACTCCTTTCCAGCCATTGTCATTGCATTTTCTCTCAATTCAGGTCCTCCCCAGCAAGCCAGCCCAGTTGCCAGTAAGAATGCAAGGAGGGCATGCAACAGAACAAAGTGGGTGCTAGAATGGGATTTTCAACAGACCAGGGGAAGACAGACTTCTCCCAGGTTCCAACTTTGCATGCAAGCTTGTTTTTAGCAACCTAAAGCATCAGCATTGCTAGAAAATCCACCTCTGAAAACATCACTATTTAGTTTTTCTAATACAACACGGACCTGAGGTTCTGATGCTGCTCTTGGTCCCTTTGGCCCAAGAGATGCTGTGCTGGCTTCAGTGGCACAGCATATGACTGCAAATAAAGATGTTGGTAAGTTCAAGAATATAATCAAGGTGGACAAAGGTTAGAAACAGAAAAACAGTAAGGTGCAGCAGTGACTGGACAGCTATTTTAAACAGCTCAGTGTGCTGGGAAGAGAGGAGAGAAACCATTACCTTTTAAAATCTGGATCTGATGATGAAAAACTCTGGCCTTGCAGTTGCTTGCAAGTTGCCTGCTGTCCAGTTCTGTAAGCTGCTGGGACATGAGGGATTTCTTGGTAGTTCTAAAGATCTTTATCAGAGTTGTCTGCTGCAGGATGTCGTCCATGTACTAATTTTTGCAGCTTTGGGGGAAATGTTTTATGAGCTGGCAAACAGATGGTAGTTCTTCAGCAGCCTCCATGTCGCCACATTAGTTAAGCATCCTCTGTCAGCCCTGCGTTATGAATGAGTTTCTGTGTCACAACAGCAACAAGCCAGACCACGGGGAGAAGAGACGTCAGCTGGTGGTCCAGGCAGTGTCCAGCACTCTCTCAGCTGTCAATAGCAGCATGGCAGCCGCTCAGAGATGAACAGCTGAAATGATAGGGGAGAACGTTTCTAAGCTCTGCTAATGCTCCTTTTGACCCGTGAATGATTTTGCTTGTTTTCCCTGGCACATGCTGGGCTTACCCCTCTGTCCCAGAGCTGGAGGCAGAAAGTGACCTCTGTGGTGAATGATCCTTCTTGCGCAGGGAATGAAAAGGAAGTACAAAGAACTGTTAGAGGAGTGACTGTCACACAGCTTGGGTGGGATTCATCTGACCATGAACATTTCTTCAGTGTAGACCTCTCCATCTGAGCTAGGTGCCCTCAGCTCCCTTTGCTGTCGGGATGAATTGTGCTCTGGAGTATCTGTCTCTTTCCCCAAAGTGTGACTAGCTTAGTGTTGTAGAAGGGTGAAAGGCAGCAAATCCCACTCTTAACTATTCATGGCTCGATTGATAATTCAGGCTTTATCTTTTTTGTCCAAAAGTAGAAACAAGGATGATACTTACCTGGTACTTAACATCTGTAGACCTCAAAACATTATACAATGGAAAGGAAGATCATCAGTATCCTCCAAACGAGGCAATGAAGGTATAGACAGTGTTGCCTGCATTTGTTTAGGAGAACTGGGTAGAGCCTGGACTATCCCAAATCTTTTAGTATGGGTTGAGAACAAAACTTTATTCATCCCACTGCTCAGGAAGGCTCCCTGACATCTAATCTGTCCTTTTGAAGGAAATGGGCCATTGATTGGCTTCCCTACCCAAGGGGTATGGTCTGGGAACTTATCCATTATTTTACAATAATCATTTGTAAGAAAGCAGGGCGCATCTGGAATCACATTAGGTAATCATCGTGTAGTTACATCTATCCTTTCCTTGAACGGCATCAATATGGAGCTGGATCTGTACAATAAACTGCACAGAGTGGAAACCAAAGCTAAGACCGTTTTCCACTGGAGAAACTCCATTGTTTTCTGAGAAGTCACTCCTGGTTTGTTCCTGTCTGAGACAGAGAGGAATTGCACCCACATGTAATCATGGTTTTAAGAGGTAATTTTAAAAGGCTGTAAGACCTCTCTGTCTATCTTTTTAATTAAGAATGATGTTTTTTGGAGACCTTCCAGAACCGAACACTCATGTAATTCAGTTATTGCTCCAAAAGTAATCCTGTTTATGATAATCATGGCAGGAGACCTGGGCTCTGCCTTCATGTGCACGCCCATAACATCTGTGGTACTTGCTTAGATCAGTGGGCTGAATATGGTCTCATAGCTGTTGAATTTATAGCTTACAGATAATTTTCTAAGCATTAAAATTATTCTGAGGGATCTGATGGGAGAGCTGGACCATTCCTTTACCCATGCAATTTGTCATTGACTCAATCAGCACCCTGTACCCGTTGTGGTGTGCTGGTAGGACATCACCTTGCCCCAGTAAGAGCCCTTTTATTTTTGCAAGTGACTCTTGGGGGAAGTCATTTGGTGAGTGAGTAAGGAAAGCAGTTACTCTCAGATAAATTACAGGCTTGTGGGGGAACAGCTGGCCCTGCTGACAATCCGGCAGACCATCTACTTTGAATTGCTCTGTGCTGTCTACGCTGGTGTTTCTGGTCCTCTCCCTTCCTCCCTGCATTATCAGGGATGGATGCGCTGTCTTCAACTACCCTGTGCCAGGCCCCACAACCCATTTGTGCACAGCACGCCTTGTTTGGCATGTCACAGTGTGGTTTGTCCTCCTTGTGATGTCACAGAACAGAACATCCTGTGTGTAATGTCACAGCAGGCTCTGTGTGGCCTCTACCTGTGACATCACTGAGGATATTATGAAGGCTGTGCCCAGCAGCAGCAGGGAAACTTCTTTCTAAAAGAGATTCTGGCTCCACACAGATCTCTCTGGCACAAGGATGCATACGGGGAAGGCAGCGATGAGAAGACGCAGTCATGTTAGCAGGGCTAGTGAAATGCTTTGCAGTTTTCCACCAAAGTCCCTGTGGGCATCTCTGAGCAGTTGCGGTGAGGTCATCTGCTAGACCATCCCACACTGCTGTGCGCCTTCACACTGTCTAGCAATAAAAATAGCTTCAGTTCTGCCTGGGGAAGGATTACCACATGGTAGACAACTGTGTGGCTGCCTTTAAAGGCCCCATTAGGGGCCCCAGCTGGACCTAGGCAATGCAGGGAGGGAGGAATGCCAGTTCACATTGGCCTAAACCGCATGCAGCATGATGGCATTAGATGATAGACACTTGGTACTACTGGAAGCTTATAGAGTGCCAGGTGGGGGGGCACAAATGTGGCATAAAGGTAGTTTAGGTTGTCTTCCTCTTGGACTAGCAAGGTCTGTACAGTATTTTGAAGGGACTCAACAGATTCCTTATCCTTAGTGTGGCAACATAAAGAGCAAGAGATTGGGTTTAAACCGGAGGATTTAAATATTCTGTCATGCCAATGTAACAGAGCTTGTCCTGTGGGCATTACATTGCTGGAAGTTAAAGAACCAAAAGCAGACCAGTCTGAAAGTACCAGGCTTGGAGGCTGTGATGACTTGCATGACCATTGGTTGAGAGGAATGCTATTGAAATCAAAGGAGAGCGCTGTGAACCTTTGAAAGGAGATCATTTACAACTAGGTGACCTGCCTGTTGGATGAAGGAAAGGCTGTGGATGTTGTCTACTTGGACTTTAGTAAGGCCTTTGACACAGTCTCCCACAGCATTCTGCTAGAGAAGCTGGCAGCCCATGGCTTAGACAGGTGTACTCTTCGCTGGATTAAAAACTGGCTGGATGGCTGAGCCCAGAGAGTTGTGGTGAATGGCGTTAAATCCAGTTGGCAGCATGTCTCAAGCGGTGTTCCTCAGGGCTCAGTTTTGGGGCCAGCCTTGTTTAATATCTTTGTTGATGATCTAGATGAGGGGATTGAGTGCACCCTCAGTAAGTTTGCAGATGACACCAAATTAAGCGGCAGTGTTGATCTGCTTGAGGGTAGGAAGGCTCTGCAGAGAGATCTGGACAGACTGGATCGATGGGCTGAAGTCAGTTGCATGAGGTTTAACACAGCCAAGTGCTGGGTCCTGCACTTGGGTCACAACAACCCCAGGCAACGCTACAGGCTTGGGGAGGAGTGGCTGGAAAGCCACCTGGTAGAAAAGGACCTGGGGGTCCTGGTGGACAGCCGGCTGAACATGAGCCAGCAGTGTGTCCAGGTAGCCAAGAAGGCCAATGGCATCTTGGCCTGTATCAGGAATAGTGTGGCCAGCAGGAGTAGGGAAGTGATGGTGCCCCTGTACTCAGCGCTGGTGAGGCCGCAGCTTGAGTCCTGTGTTCAGTTTTGGGCGCCACAGTACAGGAGGGACATTGAGGTGCTGCAGCGTGTCCAGAGAAGGGCAACAAAGCTGGTGAGGGGTCTGGAGAACATGTCTTATGAGGAGCGGCTGAAGGAATTAGGATTGTTTAGTCTGGAGAAGAGAAGGTTGAGAGGAGACCTTATTGCTCTCTACAACTACCTGAAAGGAGGTTGTAGTGAGATGGGAGCTGATCTCTTCTCCCAAGTAACTAGTGATAGGACAAGAGGAAATGGGTTCAAGTTGCACCAGGGGAGGT
>VFFE01000261.1:0-62752 GCA_008921705.1 Burhinus oedicnemus | reverse complement strand
CTGCAGCTCCTGGCCCTGCTGCTAGCCGCGCAGGCGGCCGGCCCCCCCCGCGCCAAGGGCAACCGGACCCAAGGGGCGGCGGCGCCGCGGCGGACCCCCAAGCCGGGCAAGGAGCTCCTCAACCAGACGCTGGCGGGCCCGGGGGCTGTCGCCCCCACGGCGCTGCCCGGGCGCGGAAAGGGGGCGGGCGGCGGCAGGACGCCCTCCGGCGGCGGGGGCGGCGGAGGGGGGGCGGCCCCAGCGCACGAAACGTGCTGGGGGTACTACGACGTGAGCGGACAGTGGGACAAGGAGTTCGAGTGCAACAACAGCCTGACGGGCTTCCGCTACTGCTGCGGCACCTGCTTCTACCGCTTCTGCTGCAACAAGCGTGCCGAGAAGCTCAACCAGAGCCTGTGCCGCAACTACAAGAGCCCCGAGTGGGCCCACCCCACCACCGCCAGTGGCGCGCTGCCCGCTGATGGCAGCAATGGCGCCGATGGGGATGCCAACAAGTATGACCCAGACAAGGACAGCACCAACGCCACTGTCTACATCTCATGTGGGGCCATTGCCTTCGTGCTCATCGCCGGCGTCTTCGCCAAGGTGGCCTACGACAAGGCACGACGCCCACCCCGGGAGATGAACATACACAGGTGCGATCCTCTCTCTGCTTCCAGCACACCCTCCTCTCCAACCGTTCCTCCTCATTTGCACTGCCTCTCCAAGTGTGTCCTCTTTGCGCCACCTGTCCAAGGGTTTCCCCCTTGCACTACCCATTCAGGAGCTGCTACTTTCAAGCACCCGTCCAAGGGTTTCCCATTTGTGCAGCCTGTCCAAGAGTTTCCCCATCCCATGACCTGTCCAAGAATTCCACCTTTGAACTGGCTCTCTGAGGGTTCCCCTTTGGCACCACTGTCCAAGGGTTCCCCCACTGCACTACCTGCCCAAAGAGTCCCCCTGTGAACTACCTATGCAAGTCTTTATCCTTTGCAATGGCTGACCACGAGTTTCCCGTTTGCACCACCCTTCCAAGGGTTTCCCCTTTGCAATGGCTGTCTAAGGGCTCCCCTTTTGTGCCACCTGTCTGAATGTTCTTCCATTGCGCTGTCACTTTGAGGGCCCCCCCCTTGAGCCACTCATTCAAGGGTTTTCTCCTTTGCGAGGGCTGTCCAAGAGTTCCCTCCTTTGCACGGAAGTCCCAAGATTTTCCCTGTTCACCATCTATCCCTTTCCGCCTCCTTTGTAGGGTCTGTCCGGGGACAACCCCACCCCTTGGACCATCCCTCCCGACCCTCTCCCACGACCCATCCAGGGACGCGTTCTGGTGCCTCTCTCAGCCCTCCTCCTCCTGTCCTCGGGCAGCACCGTGGGACCTCTCCCCTTCGCAACCGCGGTGCCCGTCCGCGGCGCGGCCCCCGTGGAGTGGGTGGCGGGGCTCCGGCTTCAGCACCGCCGCCGCGGACAGCTCCGCGCTGTCCCTCGCAGCGAGCGCCCGTTCCCGCCCCTCCGCGCAGAGCCGCATCCCCCCCCTGCGTGCCCCCGGCATCCCCCAGGGCTCAGGACCCCCCCCCCCAGGGCTCAGGATCCCCCCGAGTCCGGCCTGGCCCGGCCCGGCCAGGGAGAATTTCAAAAATGCAGAGGAAATTGCTCTGTGTCCTCCCGGCGGGTGGCTTTGCCTTGTGGTCGCAAGGGGTGTTCAGGGAAGCAGTGGGATCGGGGAGTGTTCTTTTTCCTTTCCTTTTTTATTTCTTTTCCCTTCTAAATCCAGGTAACTCAGGCTAGTAGTCTGTCCTTTCTGGCTGGCTGCTAGGGAAGTAGTTTGGTATCCTTTTCTCAGTGGTTTTACATGTTGCTGTAGTAAGAGAGAATGCCCCTGATGTGTCAGAGAAAATCTTGTTTAAAAGTGAAAGCTCAGGCTTCCATAACAATTCTCCTTTCAGACAAATGCATGCACTCTCTCAGTTCATACCTATTTTTTGGTGAAAAAGTCCCTTCAAATGATGTGTACTCCTTGCGTGCTATGAGTCCAAGAGGTTCCTATGTTTGAACATAAAAATTGGTGAGGAGCTGCTTTATCAGAACAGTTGTGAGCATGACTGGGGAGAGCCCTTATCTCTAGCAGATAATGCTTCATAAAAATTATTTTAATTAAGAATTTTTAATCAAAGCAATTACAATCATTGATGATATTTTTAAGGCTGAACTTCCACCTCAGTCAACAGAGTCTAAGGGAAGAAATTTTAGCTTTTTACAAAGAAAAAGAGATGAGTGACACAGTTTTTGTTTATTTGGGAAGATGTATTTTATTTAGACTCCTTCCTTTATAAGACTACACACACAGGGGTGCTGACTGCTCTAAATTACTGTGTCTTCAATAAGGACAAAAAGTAATGCTGGTTTACACTTGCTGAGGGTCTGGCCCATGAATTCTGTCACAAACCCCACCTGCCCCTGGTCTCTGTGCAAGAAAATAACTTCACAGTGTTAAAACCATTGTACTATCTTTTAGGTCACTTGTGTCTGTATACTAATGGGTCCTGAAAGTAGCTTAGTTGGAAAATAGGCTCTTTTAAGTATTTTCTTAACTAAGGGCTAGTTCCCCAACTGGCCACCTCTTTTGGCTTCAAGGCAACTTTGTCTGGGCCTTATCTTCACACTAAATTCAGAAATCTGACTTGGATGCCCATATGTTACTTTTGCTCTAGCTCCAGTGTGCTACAGGGTTCGATCCTACACCCTTTGAAATCAGAGACAGTGTTGCCAGACTCGTCTGAATTATTCCTGATGTTTTCATTTCTTTGATGCTTGCTTTTCTTTATTTAGATAAGTTCTGGTAAAATGATTCACCTGTGTGTAGAAGTATGAATGGCAGATTGAGTGCTTGGAAAGCTTGACTTTCAGAGCATTTTAAGGAATTGATTGACTTCTGTAATATGGTAGCTGGTAAAAAATTATATCTTTCAGAGCTGTGTTACCTGAACTTGATCAACATTGCACAATGGTTTAAATATTATCTCCAGCTGCATCTCCTGCATACAGGGTCTGCATCAGTCTGAGGAAAAATGCTATCACTGCTCTAAGCAGAATGTAAATATGAGGAGTGGAATGGTTTGTCTTTCTGTCTGAGAACTGCTGCTGAGTAATAGGGAAGGAGAAAATCAGAATGTAATCAGATATTTCTATCTAAGCTTGTGTCAACTGGAGTTAAGTGCAACATCCAGAATAATTCACTGTAGTGATGACAAGTGCATTAAATCTCAGTGTGCATCCCACCAAAACCTCTGGGATGAGAACAGCATTATAAACAGAAATTGTTACAGTGGACTAGAAACAGCCCATCATGAACAGTATCGCCCACCCAGGGAAGATTAAGCAAGACTTCCATGCAGATCACCATGAACAAGATCACACTTTAAATTTTATTTCATCGTAAATGGTCGGTTAGCAGTACTGTGTGTAGATGTTATTTCTCTGCTTAAGTTCTCATCAAGCTTTTGCAGAAAATCCTTATTAACTCAGTTAGAAAGAACATTTGGATGGAGGCAGGGCTCATTTTATGTTGTTTGATAGAAAGGAGGGTTTACAAATTCACAGGAGAACTGTCACTCTCATGTGAAATGAAAGGTTGTCTGTGCACTGAGATATGCATGTGTGTTTCATAGCTGGTCTTGTTTTCAGGCACTACCACGTATCTTTAAAGCAGAAGCACTGCTGTGATTCTGGGCCGAGCAGTGACAGTAACTGATACTTAAGTTATTTTCTAAGAGCAGTAAGTGGAAGTGCTTTGAAAAACAGGAGCTAAAATATTCATATTTTACAGAAACACTTGTAGTGCTTTAAACTTGGCTGATTTTTTAATTACTATAGGATCTTTCAGCCTGACCATATACGACTGCCTCTTTTCTGGAGCTTGCTTTGGAGTTACACAGCCAGAACTACAGAATGCTAGGCTCCAGGTAGAAACTGGGGCTGATTTCTGAGAGTTATACCCAGCAATGTTTTGTTGCTCTCTGACTGCGCTTGTGAGCATGGTTTGTTTTTGTCAGCTTGTCAGGGTTTTTTTGCTCAAGCATTTCTTAAGTGGGCAGAGTATTTGCTTTACTTTCAGTATGGGAATGAGTTACGGAATCTTTGACAGTAAACAAGGAATATCAGCTGTTTGTTTTCAAAGCTGGATATGTTTTTCTGTAGGAAGGAGGGGTGACCCAGAATATTCCCTTCCCATGGCCATGACCCTTAATCCCCACACTACAGTACATAAATAATTCACTGCTAGTAGTATCACTCTATGACCCCTGTTTAGCCCTCAGCAACGGTACCCATTGCAATTTCTGCTGAATTAGGAATGCACAAATTGGAATCTGGTTATAGTTTGCGGCTAGGGTTTGAAGTATTACCAGTTGCTTACCGCATGGGCAGCTGAAGCCCATACTTGCAAGCCAGAGGGGGACCGTGGCAGCAATGGCCCTGGGGCAGTGGTGGAAGCCCAGCTGTTCTTGTGTAGCTGCTGGGAAGCAGCACCGGGATTTTTCCCAGCAAACTAGCTCTGTGTCCTACTAAAAGGCCATCTTCTGTGCTTGTCCTTGCATGATGTGTGTCTGATAAGTGTTTTGGCTTTTGAAAGGGAGAAGGGAAACAAGCACCTTCTGCTCAGAGTGCTTCATGTTACCCTACTCCTAGGGCATCTTTGTTGCTACAAAGAGGAAAGATATTTCTGCCACTCTTTTCTTTGGTCTCTGCCTTTGCATCCTCTGCTCTGTGAATAATAACAGTGACTGTTTTTATAAATTAACACCCTTTTCCCATGTAGAGGCCACAGTTAAATTGATCAATTTTGTGCCATTTTTTACTCTGCGGCTCTGAATTTCAACAGGAATCAGAGGCAATGGATCCGTTTGTCTGCAGATCCGGGAAGGCTGCATGCACTGTTTTGCATGATGCTAACTCAAAATACAAGAGGTTTTCTCTTCCTGCGGGCTGCATCTCACCACAGCTCTTGGGTCCTGTGGGTGCTGGAGGGGTCACTGGAGGGTAGCAAGTTTCAGCTGCCTTTGCTAACAGTGGAGCGTGTGAAAACTACCTCTCTCCAGACTTAGTAGTGATCACAGCTGGCTCATTCAGTTCTGCTCTCTGCTGGTGTGTGTAGTTTGAGCCAAACAATCAAACTTCATACCTCTCCAGGGCAGGGAGAGAGTGCACTGAACACACACCTGGCCATAGGAACTATACAGAAGATTTTCTTTCTTGGATGCTGTCACTGCTTTCTTTCTCCTTCCACTTATTTGTTTTTATGCTCTGCTTTTTTTTTACTCCACTCTCTCTCATTTATCTGACTCACTCATGTGCCTTTCATCTGCTCTTTGCCCTGCTTTGTATTATTTATTCCTGTTGGTTTCTGAGTCTCTTCTCTAAAGTCCCTCCCATAGACATGGAATGTAGGTTCACAAGCACATCTCAGACTTGATTAAGGTGAAACAGAAAAAAGCACAATCTTGTGGTCTCAGAGAAGTTACTCATGTAGTTCTTCTGTTTCAAACCAATACCACACCTTAGTGTTGGGGTAACTCCTATGCAGGGAGAAAACCTGAATCTTGCCCTATTTGCACTGATGAATTGACCATTTCCAGCTAGCCAAATCAAGGCAAGGATTTGTATTTGTACGCATGTACCTGTATAAAGTACTTTTCCTTTTGCATCGCTTACAGGTACTGGGGAAGCTTCAGTCTGAAGCTCTGGACACAGTTTGCACAGTTTGGTGACTGGGTTTTTTTGCCGTGCTTTCCTCTTTGAATCTATTTCATAAAGAGACTGGCTTTGGTAGAAGCACAGAGGCTGCCTGGCTACAAACTTCCACTGACCAACTTCTGAGTCTTCTTTCTTTTTAAACTTCTCCCAGTAAGAGAGGCTACTCTCAGAAACTATGCTGCCTTCACCAAATCACTTCGGTGTCTCTTAATTTCCATTTATTTGATATTTTTCTGCTTTCTAATTAACTTTTTCTATTAGAAACCCTCCATCATAAGGTGTCAAGGGAATCCAGTCTAGCTCTGAACTTCTATTTCTTTTAGTTTTGTAATCTCTTATATCCTCAACTAACAGTTGATCTGTGTGTCTTTGGAGATCAGTTGCCTTTTAAAACTTCTGTTTCACATAAGAAGATCTGAACCTTTTCAGGAAAATGAGATCATGGTGCTTTTTTGCTTGCCTTTGCCCCTACTTGCATAGGCAATCTGTATTTCCTTAGATCTGTGTGCGCTGTGTTGCATGGAGGTCTCAAATGTCTCATTACCCAGACAAAGCCTGGAATTCTTTCACAATAAATATTTTGCTGTAGTTCAGTTCTTGCCCCAACCTCCTTTATTGCAATGACAGGGCTCTTCAGAGAAAGTACAGCTTTTGTCAATAGGTTTAAAGTTCCTTAATTATTCTTACAGTGTGGGATTTGGTGCCAAATAGATACCTTGTGCATGAAACCACTTCTGTGTGCGCTCGTGTTTTCCAAAGCACTGCATGTCCACCAAGTGCTGCTGCGGGCTTTATGCATGCAGATACACAAGCACAGACAATAACAGACTAACAAACTGTACCAGCTGAGCTCTTAGCATAATTCCTGGAGGCTTCCATGCTTGCAAAATACCTAGCAAGACCTGTGTTTTTATTTCATTTTCTTTCCATGATCAAGACCGGTGCTGAGTTCCTTTTCTGTGCAAGAACACTGCTTCCAGTTCTTTCCAGCACCCATGCTTTCTCTCCTATATGGGTCGCTCTGCTAGAGTCTCCCTTTTGGTCTCTCAAGCAATGTAGCTGGGTGGGTAACGGGGCCTGAGGCAGCGAGGTCAGGTCGGTGCTTGGAGGAACAGTCGCGACAGTACAGCAGGTGGCAGCCTGCTCTTTGCTTGCGCCGAGCGCTGCACCCTTGCTGATGCTGGGGGACACGGCTCCCGGAGGCACCAACCTTTCCATGCCACTCACTGTCCCTAGAGGACATGGTTTAGAGGTAGATCTTGACCCTCGCTGCCCTGGCCACTTTCTGCTCGGTATAACAGCTCTTTGCCAGGAAATGTCAGTTGGAAAGTTTTATTTTAACTTTTTAATTACAAAATCTTTACATAACAGTTTCTTTCTCTTTGGACCTGCTGTGCCACTGTTCAAAGGAACTAGTACTACCTGTTGTGAGTTTAGTGGTTGTAGTAAATTCCTTGCCCACATCACAGCAATACTGGGAGACATTCAATTTGTATATTAGTGTCAGATATGTAAAGTACTTGTGTAAGATGTGCAGTCTAAGCACTGCTAGTACTCTTGAGCCTAAAGAACCTGTCCCAAAGACAAGAGCTTTACTTTCCAGTTGCTGATCCTAACTCACGTTACAAAGACAGGGTGAGCTCACAGCAACAGTTGTTTTCTTGGTGATTTATCAATCTAATGCCTACACTGCTTCTGTTTCAGCTGAAATGTATTTTTCACATACATGCATTCATACAATGGGTGTGTATCTATAATGTAATTATGCCACCTATGTGTTTGAGTTCACCAAGAAGAGTGAGTCAGGAAAACTGTCAGCCTCGTTCTGCTGTCATAATCTGGGGTCAGGATATGGTCCTTAGCATGTCCGTAATTAATCTTTCAGTGAAATTTGTCATTCAAGCCGGACTAAATCCCAGGAACTTCACAAATAATTCTTGTATTTGGCATAAAGATTTTTCAGAAGACATCTGACTTCCTTGTAGTATTTATTTTTAAGAAAGAATATTTCCTCACTTATGCTGTGTGCACATGCACAAATGCTTTGCTCTTGGAAGGCTGTTCTAATGCTTAGTCTTTTTCCCTTCTTAACTCCATGGGTGCATTCACCTATTGTTGTATGCACATGTGCACACACCCGTGGACACACACACACACACACACACACACGCATTGACCACATGCCTGCTTAGGTTACTATGAAAAACCATTTCCAGTGTTCCTCCCCAGAAACCCTGCTCTGACGCACCCACTGCTTTTGCTTCTGGCAACTGCAGGGACCAGTTATCTCTTTTGCTGACCTGGGACTGGTGCATCTCTAGCACAGTGCTGAGCCCCTGTGCTTTCAGAAAGCAGATCTACTTTGGCAGAGTCACTTCCACACAAAGGAGGCTGCCTCCCAGAAGGCTTTGCTGGCAGCAGCATCCCCATGTTTCCCTCCGTGGATCAGTTTGCAATGGTGTTTGTGTAATCAATTAAAGCCCATCCTTCTGGTAGTAAGATCAAAGCACTGTCAGAGAGCGTGGTCAGACGCGTACCCTGAGGGTGATGCCAAGGAGGCAGCAGAGATGGGGAGAGCTGATGAAAGGAGGTGTACACTTGCCTTCCCCTCTGCTGTTTCACAGCTAGCATGGAGGAACAATGCAGGCAAGCAGCACTCAGTGTGGCAGAAACTGCAGCGTGGGAGCCCATCTCACGGGGTAGCACAGACCCAGCTCGGTCAAGAGCAGCACATGGCTCTGTACGATCAGTGTTTGAAACCTCACAAGGTGTGCAGCAGGTCTGGGGATGGGTGCCAAACCAAACCAAAAATAATGCACAGCCATGCTCTGCACCAACTTGCCGGTGACTGAAATCCCTCTCCTTTGGAGAGACCTATCCCTTCCAGGGGAGCTGGCTCCACAGCTGGATAAATCACCTCTCTCAGACTAACTGCCTCTTTCTTACTGGGTTAGTAAGAGAGCATAGGGGAGTCTTTACCCTCACTCTTTTTTTAAGGACTTGTAGTGAAATCCTGGCTGTGCTGAAGTCAATTGGAGCTCTGCCAAAAACTCCATCACAGCTATGCTTTTAGCAGGTTTTTAGCTCAGCCAGACACTGCTCTTTTTATTGTGCTCTGCCAGATCTATTTGGTCATTCTTTTTCCATTCTTCCGCAATTTCACAGGGACTTGGAATAGGTAATTCTATTTCTAACACCCTGTATGTGCGATTTTCAGAAGGCAGTTGAGTGAAGTTTTGTGTGCGTACAACCTGCACTTGAAATAGTCAGCTCTTCCCATTGCCTTTTCCTATCTAGCATCCGCAGACCTCTCTATGCCAATCTTATTTCCCACAGGCCACATCCTGGCCTGTTGGAGCTGTCAGCAAAGCTCCCCTTGTCTTCAGGAGGAGGGAAACCTATGCCCACACTTATACTATCAATTAGTGTTGAAAATCTGTGGATATTGGGAAAACAGGACACTACTTTCAAAAAAGACTGCGGTGAAGGACAGCAGTCCTCCAGCCTGCTGTTACCTCATTGGTAGTTAGGACAGCAGGTTTAGTTTCTGGGCTGGGTTGGTGAGTGGGCAGGGTACGTTAAAGCAAGCTGGTCCTTCACAGCCCCTGCAACTTCACATTCTCTCTGGCTACGAGGTCCCTTCAGCCTCTGTAGGTGAATGTTACTTCTGCACAGTACTCCCTTCTATCACGCTATCCAATGTGTCCCAGAGCTCATTGCAGAGGCAAATGCCAATGTGTCGCAAGCTCTCTTCTTAAACCAGACATTCATTTCTGTTTCAGCTCTTTGCTTCTCCCTGTCTCCCCAGGGTCCATGTGGGTTTTTTTCTCCAGCCCAAGAAGAGAGAGTCATGTGTGGACTGGAGATATCACCATCAAATACAGTCCGTAAAGAAGTCCTTGCCAGCCCTGGGGCACTGACACGAGTTCTGCATTTCCACAGATAGGTCCTGAAAAAACCTGACAAAGAGCCAGGGATACCTGGGATGTGTTTGTTCAGATGGAGCTTCCTTGGCCAGAGAAAGGGGCACTAGCCAGGGAAACTGTGGGTTCTGGTCCCAGCCCTGCCTCAAGCTTTCTCAGTGATATCAAGCAAATCCTTCCTTCTTCAGTCCACAGAACACTTAAGAGAAGGAATTTCTCCCCATGGGGTCAGGAGACAAGCAAATCACCATGCTGGAATTGCTGAGGTCAGAAAGCTAAGGCACTAGTAGTGGCTGTGGAAGATGGGAGTGTTTCACAGTGTGAAAGTTACTGTAGGAAGAGCCACTTACAAAAACCAACCTGGAGCTCTTTCAGCCTGGGTCTGCTGTCAATGACAATGCCTAGCCTGAGGAAACCTCACTGGAGTCATTGCTTTAGTCTGGGTCTAGAAGGATCAGGATCAGCTCCCTAGTAGGTGTTCTCTCTTCTGTGTTTTGAGCACATTTCTTTATGGTACTTGGGGCTGGACCCTCCAGTGGGACAATCTGGTTTGGCTACTCAAACTCCACAGAATCACAGAATTGCTGACGTTGGCGGCACCTCTGGAAATGCAGCTTATAAGAAAGGGGCTTATAAGAAAGATAGGGACAAACATTTTAGCAGGGCCTGTTGCAATAGAACAAGGGGTAATGGTTTTAAACTGTAAGAGGGTAGATTTAGACTAGATAGAAGGAAGAAATTTTCTACAATGAGGGTGCTGAAACACTGGCCCAGGTTGCTCAGAGAGGTCGTGGATGCCCCATCCCTGGAAACATTCCAGGTCAGGTTGGACAGGGCTCTGAGCAACCTGATCTAGTTGAAGATGTCTCTGCTCATTGCAGGGGTGGGGTTGGAGTAGATGGCCTTTAAAGGTCCCTTGCAACCCAAACTATTCTCTGATTCTGTGAGATCAGCCAGTCTTGACTCCAAGCAGAGTCAGCTAGAACAGGTTGCCCAGGACTGTGGCCAGCTGGGTTTTGAATGTCACTAAGGATGGAGACTCTGGGACCTGCTGGGACACTGTTTCAGGGTTCGAACACCCTCAGCCTAAAGGAGTTTCTTCTTGTGCTTGAGTGGAATTTCCTGTATTTCAATTTGTGCCCATTGCCTCCTTTCCTGTCACTGGACACCACTGGGAAGGGCCTGGCTCCGTCTGCTATACACCCTCCCATCAGTTATTGATACACATTTGTAAGATCCCATGAGCTTTTTGTTCTCTAGGCGGAGCAGTCCCAGCTGTTTCAGCCTCTCACCCATATATGAGATGCTCTAAGCCCTTAAAGACTATTGTGACTCTTCACCGGACACACTCCAGGATGTCCACAGGGAGCCCAGCACTGGACACAGCACTCCAGATGTGTCTCGCTAGTGCTGTGTAGAGAGGAAGGACCGCCTCCCTCAAGCCTGAAAAATCATTACTGATGATTTACTTCCCTATTGCACAAAGAAGCTTCTCTCTTCCCTCCTGCATCTCCAAGCTAGGACTGAGACATGAATACCCTCTGCATATCTGCTGTACTTCATACCCTGCCTGGTCTTTACTGTGTTTTGTTCCTGTCTGTTTCCTCCATTTTATACTACTCTGCTCACTTTCTCCTTGTTCTGTTTTGGTTTTCTGTCACTCCCTGCCATTGCCCCTCTCCCAGTTTGCCTTGCGTTCCCTCTCTTTTCTCTTTAGCAAAGTCTGTTGATTTCATCTTTCAACATCAGGCCTGTCTATTGTGGGTTTACGTGGAAAGAAGTTTTAGTGTTCTCACACAAATGACGTTAATGAAGAAGTTGTATAAATCATTATCTTAGGATATGATCGTACAGTTACGCAGCTCTGGCCACTCCATCGGCTGCCACAGGTAACATGTTCAAGTGAGTGAGGTTTGTTTTCCTGAGATAAGAGGTGTGTCGTCACAGAAAGATTTCTGAAGTGTCTCATAGCCATGTGCAGGTGATTAGGATGCTGTTGACATCAGTGGGACTAATTGTACCCAAATGGCTGCACAGGCAAGACCGAAATATTTCAAGTGACTCTATTACCCTCCTTGAAGCTTTTACAGTGGACAGTGGTACTCAAGAGACTTATACCAACCAAATCCTTCCTCACTTAAGTGTGACTGACCTTCCACCAGCATGGGACTTGTCCCTCTGCTTTATGGAAATAAACTGGATCACACACAGCAATGTGATTGAATTGGCAAGGAATTAATCAGTTTGACCCAAGTTTGACTTTCTCCTCCACCTACAATGTTTTGTTCTGCTGGTGCTGAACAGGTTTTTTTCTCTCTGTAGGTATTAAAGAAGAGGACTAAGAGTGAACACTCAGGACACACAGTTTGGTGTGCTGAGGGCATAACAAGATTACACCTTCAGCATCACTGAAGTCACATTGTTTTATTCCCATACACTTATGAGCTAGGTCTGCTTTTGATAGTTATGTTCAATTTATCTCACGCATACTCTGACAAGGCAGACATTGCTTTCCTATCACCTGTGATTTCTTCAGTGCAATTGAACGTAAGTCTCCTCCCTTCCATGTGGCTGGCACCCAACTAGAAATCATTTTCTTGTTATGTTGTGACCAACAACTAACACAGAGAGTAGCTCTCATTACTATTCCTTCAGGATGAAAAACAAACGAAGGATTAACTTTGTTCTTATCATCTGAGTTGTATTTTTGTTTGTGGTAAGGACCAGTGAATTCAGGTCCTGGCTGTAACCAAGGAACAACCAAGCATAGTTTTATGAGAAACTGTCCACAAACTGAAATATTATCCTGGACACATGGTTTTGTCCTCATGGAGGGCAGCAGGCTCAGGGTTTGGCTCTCAGGTAGAAAACGACTGAGAGGATGAGGCATTTCTCACGGGCTCCAGTTGTTCCGGGGTATATTCACTTTTATTGCCTCAAGCATTTTTAGTGAATGGAATTAGACTGTCCATCCAGGCAGCAGGGAAGCTATGTCCTTAGGACTGTATGAAACTCTATTCAAGGAGTAATCACAGTAGGAGAAAGGACTACAGTTTCAGGAGAAACAAGGTGACCTGCAGTGTAAGGTGGTCCTAGACTCAGAATCGTAGCAGAATTTAGGTTGGAAGAGACCTCTGGACGTCCCTCATCCTGTCATCTGCTTAAAGCAAGGCCAACATCAATGATAGAGGAGGTTGTTCAGGGCCTTATCCAGCAGAATTTGAAGACCTCCAAGGATGGAGATCCCTCAGCCTCTCTGGGTCCCTGTTTCAGTGTTTTGCTATCCCACTGTGACTCTTTTTTTCTTTTATAACCAAGTGGAATTTCTCTTAATGCAACATGTGCTAATTGCTTCTTTTCTTTGCCTTACACCTCGAAGAACATCCTTGCTCTATGTCCTTTGCAGCTCCCCATTAGTGTACGTCCTCTCTTAGCCTCTCTTTGTTAGGTTAAACAAACTCAACCCTGGGGAGAACTGGTCTTCAATTTCTGTCCCAGCAGTACCTCCAGCTCCGCTTCCTTGTCTTTGTGTTTCTTGTACTACCTCTGTATACCTCATCTACACAGCCCCTTCCGAGTGTACACTAGTCCCTGACCTGACCTTTCCTACTCAAATGGCTCTATTATATTACGCTAAGTGCTCTATAGTGCTGTAGTGTTATCCACGCTGTCATCTTCCTCTGTACTCTGAATTATTGCATTCTTGACACTGAGTGTCTTCAAGTGTTCAAAATGAGCCCAAGCCACTATGGGCTAGTAAATAACGGTCCTAATACAATCTCTGTGATTGAAAAATGACTCAGCATTTCTGTACTGCAGATACCATTAAATGGTCATCTGATGCTTAATATATCTCAGAGTTATGTACTAAGGGCTCAGTTTTGCCAACCTGCTGTCTTTAGAAAATGTGTTGTCTCCAACAGGATGTACTGGATGCTGGTGCCAAATAGACAGACCTCATTAGCTTCCCACGTCCTCCCCAATCAGCAAGATCTGTAATGCACTGGGGGGGTGTTTGCCTAGAAAAGCCATCAGGATTACTGGTGGTTGAACAAATCTTCTCCTCAGGAGGGAACTGTGCAGTATCATATAGGACAGGGACCTCAGGCCTCAGCTTCAGATCCTTGTTCTGCCACTCACGTTCTGTACAACCTTGGGCAAGAAGCCAAAACTTCAAACATGTCCTGTAAGTTGATGACCAGTTTGAAATACCTCAGGCATGACTGTAAAAGATGGTGAGCACCCACAGATCTATGTCAATCAATAGGAATTCAGCATCTTTTGGAGAACACCAAATAGCAGTTCCTCTTCTTCAGTGAGGAATAACCATAGGAGCAAACAAAAGGAACCCTGACTTGGGACCTATCTCTTATTGCTGCCAACTTCACCTCTCTCTGAGCCTATCTTAGCACAAAAAAATACCTGTGCTCTCATGTCCCTGCATGTGACAATCCCTTTACTCCATATTTATTAGTACGTGTGCACATATACTTATCATATGATTGTTTATAGCCTCTATGCCTGCTCTCTCTAAAAACAGTACATAACCAAACGAGGTGAAAAATATTTTGTGCAGAATGGTTGTAAACTAATGTAATCCTCTTCTAGAGCCTCTGACATCTTCCAAGAGTTTCTTTTGTAGAGCACATTAGTGTTGCAATTCATTATGTACAAGGATAGCAGTCTGTAGAGGAAATTATTTGGAAAATGGAACGGACTCAGGTCCCAAACTGTTTCTCATATGAAAGACCAGAAATACGGCATTTAAGGAATGCTAGTAGATATGAGCAACACCAGCATCATTCTCATCAATATGCAATGAAGGAATTTATCCTCCTTACATCTTTCTTGGTACCCAAGGTGACATTAGGCATATTCCCTCTGCCAAGAGGCATCTTTAAAATGCCACTGTCCCTTATAATCCACACAAGCCGCCCCCTTGCTCTTTTTCCTATGGCTCAAGAGATAGCTTGTGGCTGCACTAAGAAAATCAGTGCATGTCACGCTATAATTGTTCCACTGTGTCCATGATATTCACAGAGGAAAAAAAAATCTTTGAGTATCCACTCATCCAAGGGGAAAACATTGGATGCAACTGAACTGTGTGACATTTCTTTTTCTTGGGGAATAGCAGAGAGACCTTAGTACCATTAAAGCAAACCCTAATGGACAAAAAGCTAAAGGTAGGCTAATGGCTATGTTGACATTAACCCAGGAAAATTGATTAATCCTTTTCTTCTGGACTGCTGGTTCTCCTTTAAGAAACCCACTCCTACCCCTGCTGTGTATTGAGCTTCTTGCAGAAAAAAAGAAGGATTTAAGGAGTCTGGGGACTGGACTCCTAATCTGACTCACTCTTAAAGAAGTTTGACTTGGGCACGGCAGTTTTAGTGTAATCTTTAGAAGATCACAGTGCCTGAGTCTTAGGGCTCTGGCATGTTCAGTGGTGACTATGAAGGCAATGCTTTATGCTATGGAGAACAGTTCATCTGCACTGTCACTGACAGCAAGGAAAATGATGGAGAGATAACATCACCCTGGGGTGAAGTGAATTAGTGGAAACATATGAAAAACTAAACAATAGCCAGGCAAGTCTGTAAATACATGCAGCAGACACACAAAAAGAAACTGAGCTCTTAAGCTATGTGTTTGGGGTTTTTTTTGTTATTGTTGCTTTTTTCTGTTTATGGTAGAAATCCAACTACTGCTGGATTTGCACAGTGACTGTGGAAGTGAAAATACTGAATGCCATTCTAGCTACTGTGTGAAAATACATTTTTTCCCTCTTTCTCTCTTCCCAGGGCTCTGGCTGACATCTTAAGGCAGCAGGGACCAATCCCAATAGCACACTGTGAAAGAGAGACTATCTCAGCCATAGATACCTCCCCCAAAGAAAACACCCCAGTCAGGACATCTTCCAAAAACCATTACACTCCTGTGCGCACCTCCAAAGCTAACCCAGGTAAGTGCTGCTTTCCTGCTCTCTCTCTTCAGAGGTGGTTGAACCAGTGGTATGTTACAAGTCAGCAGAACATCACACTTTACAATAGTGGATTTTGTAAACCTAAAATGGCTTTAAAAGGCAATCAGATAGAGCAGAGGAGTGCAAGGATCAGTGGTGATGATTCTTTAAGGTTTTTGCTGAACAGAGTAGCTATTCTCTCTAGGCATTTTAAAAATTCAGAATCAGTGAGGTATAAATTCAGCTTATACCAAAATGCTTGTATTAAGCTTAGAACATTGTGTATTTCTAACAAAACACACATGCTATAAAGCATAATTGGGCTCTCTGCACACAGCAGCTGAGAAGAAAGAAATACACATAATTGGGGCCACTTTATTCACCTGAAGGTGAACTATAGGCATATTCTGAGAGCAAAGTGTGGAAGGTGACCTAGAGGGTGTCCCAGGAGCTTAAAGACACTGCCCTGAGATCCTCCAGGAGCATTGGACTGGGAATTGGGACATGCAATTTTTTTTCCAGCTTCTGCTGGCTGGGTGAATTTGGTCAGATCATTTGACTACTCTTTGCCTTGATTTCCCCAGTGACACAAGAATGATAGCCTCTTGGATAAAGATACTGTTCTGATGTATTTCATGCTTCAGATATTGATAATTGTCAAAACAATGTCTCGATGGTTGCTTTGTTAAGTGGGATGTGGTAGACTTGCCATAACTTGCCGTCTCTCAGTTGCAACTGGGTGTGTGCCTCAAAGATAAGCCCTCATTCAGTCAACAAGCTGTTTAGCTTCACATAGAAGTTTGTGGGTGGCATTTCCTGACCTGTGTCACCCGGCAATCAGAGGAGGTTTTGCTAATGGTTCCTGCTGCAGAAACTTCTGAAAGAAGCTAGCAGGAGCTCAGACTGCTCCACAATCTGCGGGGCTCTGCTCTTTGTGGGAACGGCCCATGACTGAGGGCAATGACTGTTTGGTTTCTGTTGCGTTGTTGCACTGACTATTAGAAGGGTTTTGCCGCAATGTGTGTCACCCTATGGAGGCAGAACCAGGTGACCGCGTTCTCTGGAAGCCTCCCCTGCTGCTAGGAACAAAATAATTTGCCTGAGAACTAAGAAGGATTTCTTTTTTCTCCAATTTTCACTCAGAGGCCAGTGAACCCTGTAATTTTGTACGCCAGAGTTATACCTGTAAAATAAAATGTTGGGCTGGAGAATAGTACATGAGGTGAGTTTTCTGGAAGAAGAAAGCGCTTTTGCATATCTAGGGCTTGAGACTGGCTCTTGAGAGGATATGTGATTCTGCCCCAGGACAAAAACACAAGAAATAAATGTTTATGGCTGGTGAACAGGTATAGGCACCATGAGAAAACAACTCTGAAATAAGCCTTACGATGAGATGAATCCCTTTCTGAAGACACCCTGTCTCTTCCCATTGGATCCTGTTGGTCAGTTAGGGAAGGCAAATCCTGAATGAAGATGCAGAAGAAATTCTTTGCTTGCAGCAGAAGAGACCAGCTGGATACTGAAAATCTGAATTAGGTGTCATGTTTAGGCACTGTCAAGTCTGAGAAAAGGCAAATGGGAAAGTTTGCGAGGGGAATTGCTAATTGCAGTATTCTTCTCTGGTGTCTGTGGGTAGCTGATGTCTCCAATGGACATTTTGAAGACTTACTACTACATTGCTGAAGGCACACAAGGGTGCAAGGACCGGACCACAGGTATTGTGGGTGGGGTGCTAGTACAAATGGTCACACTACGAAGTGACAGCACCTGGTAAGGAGTCTACTTGGTCCTTGCTGAGGATGAGCAAGGCAAAATGCCTGGGAAGGAAAAGGCGTGCTGTTAAAGGTGATGGTCCGTTCATTTAGCCTCTGCTTGTCTGTGTGTTTGCCCACATTGTGTGAAGGAGAAAAGCCATTACAGTTCAGTCAGGGCTGAAACAGGCAGGCCACAGGCAACAGGAGCCCACTAAGAAAAGGTATTCACAAACCCAGCTACAAATGAGAGGGGCTTTACTTCCAGCACAGCCTTCAACAGCCATTGGCAGCTGTAGGGGCAATTGATCATTTCTGCCTCGGGGCAGCCAGTTGGATGGAATGTCACACCGAGCCCTTGCCAAAGCTGGGAAGGGAAAACTTGCTCTTGCAGCTTGCCCGAAAGAACTTGTTCCTGGCACAGTTGCGTCTGTTATCAACATGTCCTCGTATATCATATAAGACAGAAAGCTAATCACTTACAAAAGATCATGAGGTCATAAAACATCTATAGAGTTAATGTTTTTTATACTGTTTCATTTGCAGAATAGGGCAATGCTCTGTCCTAACTATACTGTTACTCAGCTAATCAGGTTATTGCGGTAATCAGGAAATTGTATAAGTGAATGCTAAAATCTTTTAGGTTGGGAGGGAAGTAAAAGTTGGGGAACAAGAATGGGTTATAGCATGTTAAGCTAGAACAAAGCTGGTAACCCCCAGTAAGGAAGGAGAAGAGGGGTCACTAACCATGCTTGCTTTTGGAGGGGGTGGGAAAGAACAGCAACAAGAAGAGGGGAATGAGGGACAGCTGGGGGAAAAAAATAGAGGCAGTAGCATGTAGTAGCAGGATCCAGGAAAAGCACTGCTCACTAGTGCTGCAGATTGGCTTGAGAAGCTGTAAGATTTTGCAGCAGGATCTGAAGTATCAAGTCTGCTGGCTGTGGTTTGTCTCAGGACTCCGGAGTATGAGATGTTAAGCAACCAGAAAGGACTATAGTTGTTACATACAGGCTGAGATTGAGTTTTATATTTGTTTTACTTGGAACTTTTGTTTCCAAACTTATAACTAGAAGGGCACCCTGAAGTCTTGCTAAATAAACCATGGCTTCATTTTTCCATTAGGCTTGTTTGGTGTCTGTGAACAAAATGATTGTGGGTGACAATGACAAATTGAGGTGGTCTGTGTCTGAGGCAGTAGACTCCAAACAAAGCAGCGTGTGGAGGTGCTGCTGAAGGCATGCCTGCAACACTTCACTTGCTGGGTGGTGCCTGGTGTTCCCTGGTGCAGTGTGGAGAGGAGTCCGTCTCCCACTTGCCAACTGCTGCCCTTCCTGCAAGCACTCAGACAGCCCTCAAGCGGTCACGGCAGAAGGTCACAGGATGGGAGTGTACAACTTCCTCTCATAGGAGGACAAGAGCACCAAGACATGGGCACTGTCTCCAGCTGTCACAGATGCCTGAAGGAGAGCTCAAGACCAAGGCAAAGTCCTCAGTGCCCAGGCACTTCACAGCAGGTGGTTTCAGAGCTCTCTAAGCTCTGCAGTGGGACAGGAGGGCCTGGTGTTAGGTTTAGTCTGTACTTCTCTGTTGAGCTTTGAGATAGAAGAACCCAGGTGTACCTAATGCTTATTGAAGGGTAAAAGAGAAGTAGGTCTCTCTGTCCTAGACATGGGGACAATTGTCATTCTTCAGACAAGGCAGCTGGTTTTCAAGAAGGCTTCAGTCTACTACCTTACAATGGCCACACTCCCAAGGTGTTGTGGGAGCCAGCTATTTATCAGAAGCAGAGTACATTTCCCACTCTGGATTCTGCTGAGCCTGAGTGTCTGAAGAGCGTCTCTGCAGATATTATTGCCACTTTCGCTTTCCTCTGAGAATCAAGCTCATGCCCTTTTCGGATAGCAGGGGACAGTTCATCTCCCCTTCCACCCACCCTCACTTCCACCAACATTTCTGTTCAGTGCTTTTATACAGTGCTGCTGTTTTGGTGGTGGTAGGCTCTTTGCAGATAAGGAAAGCTGAAAGCTGTGCCTACAGCTTGGGTCAGAGCACACCTCTCCAGCTGTGCACCACCCAATTAGTATGAGCTACAGCATTCTCTGTAGACAGGAACACTGCTTCAGCCCACACAGACCTCTTGTTAGTTCACTGTCTGCTGTTGTGAGTAACAGGTAAAATATGATGAATCTGAGATTACAGGAAATCTGTCTCATCTAGCTACCTATTGGCATTTTTGATGTCTCCATCACAGTAGCACGTTTAGGGATGTTGGAAGGAAAATTCTAGCAACATTTCCCCCATCTTTTCTCCCTGGACATGTTATCTTGTCCATAGACAAGAATGAGGATAGATAGGAGAAAGGTCAATAGTTCCTGCAGGCTTGGAAAATGTCATATATAAGCAGCAATATGCTCCCATAGAGGAAGGTGTTGCATTTGGCACAAGAGACTGAGTCTGAGCCAGAGGCAATACTCCTGCAATGTCAACAGTCAACTGATGTGTCAGAAAAGATGAGGGCAGTTCCTGTTACAGTGATGCTGATGGACATTAGTATCAGTGGAAAAGTTAAGACTAGGTTCTCAACTCAGATGACTACTTCCAATACCATCCTTGGATATTTGAAGGACTTCTGAAACCCAGGTGCAAGGTGTTGGTTTGCTTTCATCCCAAAAGGTGGCTGAACAAAGCACCTGCAAGATTCAGTTCTCACAGAAATTCTCAGATCGGAGTTTTCTGACTGCCTTGATGGTAGACAGGTAGCTAGCTGAGGACTAACAGCAGTGCGGGGAACCGTCTCATTACTGTTTTCCAAACTGAGACTAAACCACAAAAGACTCCAAGTAAAACTTTGAAACAGGTCTTCGGCTGGTGTAAATCAGTGTTGTACTATCGTAGTGATACATGGGCTTGGTTCAGGTAAATACTTATGGGTCAGGAAGGCTTATGTCCCAGACTCACAGCTGGTACAAATCTGTGATGCTCCAGGACAGTGCGTGGTCTGAATTGATCCTTTATTCTCTCAGTCTCATTCTGGCTCTTCCACACTGGCTCTTTTTTGTACAATTCACCTTGATAGTATTGCCAGCCTGTGAGAGAGAGGTACTTGGGACCATTAGACTGGTGTGGGAAGCTATGTGGGAGGAGAATCTCTCCAAATATGTTCAGCATAAGGATGTCCTTGCTGCCACTGTGCAATACTTTCAGCAGTGAAGGGGGTCCCCAGATGTCCCCTACTTGAGCATGAGGCAGGTAGGAAAAATCTGTGCCTGGAATTATGCTGCTTCTGACTACCTCCAGGATCAGGAGGCTGTAAGAGCAATGACTAGACTCTTTCTTTGTACTTGCTGGAGAAAAGACTCTGGCCTAGTTTTATATTCTTTTGGCCTCTTAATTCTCAGAATATCAAATTGCTTCACCAACAGAATATGCTGGTCTGAAACCACCTCCAGATGTGGCAGCGAAGAGCTGACCGCAGGGGTAAACTGAGGTAATTTTCCAGTGTGAAAAATCTTCTGCTATTCACCTGAGCTAGGGACAGGGCTACCTGCAGGTGTGAAGAGCAGCTTATTGACAGGATTATCACTTTGAATGCAGCAAACCACACAGGCTAGCACTCTGATTAGCCTGATATATCTGGGGAAGGCTTTTAATAAGCCATTTTAGTCAGGATGTTGCAGAGATGCATGTATTCAAAGTGCTGTTTTCAGCGGTGCCTTCCACCCAGAGGCATATTCTGAGCTTGTTCTGAATGTGAACAAATGCAGAAGACACCTTTAATCTTTATGGAAATTGTAGCTAACGTCTCTAGCCAAATATAGGCAGAGCAGCATGGGGAGTACTTCCATCCTAATCATTGCATAGGGGAGGACATCACTGCACTTGCCTCTGCTCTCCCTGGGCTACTATGGGCTCAGCATGGGCTCTGGCTCTTTTCTAAAGACCAGGGTGAGCCAAGGCCGTCAGCTTCTCAGATTGCCTCCAGTTATATATGCCTTCTCCCTGGCCATCCTTCTTCCTTTTCCCTCTCCTTTCCCCCAAGCCTCCAGCTGGTCTCTGCTTCAAATTGCTTCCTTTATTCATTCATTGAATTCTCTAGCTTCTCCCCCAAATCCCCAGCAACTATTTGAATTAATTTACCGAGTATCAGTGTAGAAATGTATGTCGAAGGCATTCAAATTCCCTGCTGCTTCACAGTTTGTGTTGTCATTTACAGCTGTTCAGGGGAATACAAAGCAGGTGTAAAATGATCCCCCAGTCCCCACAGTAGCATTTTACAGCCCCTGTGCTCCGTTGTAAGAAACTAGTTAAGGTGCAGGCGGGTGAAGAATTAGGGAAACCACTTGGAAAACACCCAGAGAGTTCCAGGAGCAAGGTTTTTCTTTTCTCCGTACTCCTGTTGCCATTCACTGACATCCAAAAAGAAAGAAACAGGACCAGCTTTGAAACCTCTAGGATCTGTAGAAGATAGCAGTTCAGTGCCACTCCATCTGCTTTTTCCTGGGAGCACACCGCTGTTACAGTAAGCCCCAATGCTTCCCATAGCTTTCCCACCCAGGAAATTCCCAAATGAGTTAATGCGCTTTGTGAGCAGCCAGAAAATGTCAGATATTTCTGTTTCAGAACATTTTGAGGGTAAGAGTTACTCAGTGTTCTGGCATCCAAAATACCAAAGCCAAAAGGTAGCAGTCCACTACCCCACTGCCAAGGGAGCAGTCCAGCAGAGAGCGGGGAGTGGTGTGAGCTGCCTGAATTAGTGCAGGACAACTAAGACAGGACACTAACTGCTATCTTCTTTGGTGTGAAGGATCTAGGTTCCTCACTTATTTAGGACCCAAGTTAGCCTGTACAGCATTAGACATCATAGGTATTCACTCATTGCTAGTTGCACCAGAGCAGCTCCCACCACCTGTGACATTGCCAGTCTTCATTTACAGATGGGGAAATGGAGCACAGAGAGACTAAGGGCCTTTCTTCAAAAGGTACTTTGGTTACCATCTTCCCTTGACTTCAAAATAAATGCCTAAAGCCTGAGTAATTTATGCACTTTGGCCAGGTAGTGAGAGAGCAATTTTGCCCTGGGACCACCACTTTCCCTTCAGGATGGCACCTCTCAAGGGGGTTGTGTGCTGCAGCGTGTGCTTTAGTCCTGCTCTGAATGCTCAGGGATGCTTCGTCCTGCATCATCGCATGGGCACAGACCTGACTCCTTCAATCCTGTAACCTAAGTGCAAGTAAGAGCTTTTACACTTGCATTGGAAAGCAAAAAGAGTTTTATTTGCAAACCAAGAAACACAGGAGAAGGGATGGGTTGGAAAGTCAGGTGAATGAGCTACAATGCAATGAGCTTAATTGCCCTGATTCCAAACAGATCTTTTCAACTGTTAAACATTTCTTTGCCTGTCCTTTCTTAATCTTGCTGTTTTGGACATCCTCTTCTGTTGCTGCCAGAGGTTAGGACCTGGTGCTGTGGGGATGTTCAATCATGAGCAGCCATAGGGATTTAACACATGCTGCCCACTAATACTGACAGGCACAGCCTGAGATCCCCAGCGCTCTCCTGAGCTGGGCAGCCTCCTTCCCTCGGCAAGACTCGGATCGCACCTACTTCTGCCTCTAGTTATTGATTTATTCTGCTGGGTGTTCTACTGAGCTGTAAAGTTTTAGGGTAATCTGTGAAAGAGAACCCTTGGGAGATCTGTGCCCCTGCTAACAAGACACATGAGACAACAAAATATCTGCACTGAAAATATATTTACTAGTGAACTTACTGGAGAATGAAAAGCAACAGCATTTGCAACAGTTTCTTGTATCTCAAGTCCAAATATCTCCCATGACGGATGTCAAGGTTTCATGCGTCAAAACAGCTAACAAGTGACAAATTTGGAAAAACTAAAAAAAAAAGTCTGAGTGCTGCAGGCAAAAAATGGGTAAGTGGAATATGTGTGTATATACACACATATAAGTACAATGTCTTGATACTCACATGAACCACATAGCCACAACAGGGTAGCAACATCCAGAGCTACACGATAAATATCAGGTACCTGCTGAATGTGTTTTGGTGGAATTTAGCATTCATTCCACAGTGTAGTCCCAGAGCCATAAGGCCAGGCATAGCAGCGCTTATCATCCACAGCGATATCTAGAAACTGTTTGTTACTATGGTAACAGTGTATTTCTTTTAAGAGAGACTAATACAAGTTGTGAGCCGGAGAGAGGATTAAGGATATAGATTTACTTTGAAACAAAGACTCCCAGTGAAACTCGCTGAAAACAATATGACAAAACACATGGAGAATGTGGAAATTAATTGCAGCTGGCTTTTCTGGCGCTGTGCTCTGGTGGAGAAGAGGCATTACTGTTGAAAGAGTGACTGGGAGTCTAATCATAGAATGGTTAGAATTGGAAGGGACCTTAAAGATCATCTAGCTCCAACCCCCTGCCATGGGCAGGGACACGTTCCACTAGACCAGGTTGCTCAAAGCCTCATCCAGCCTGGTCTGGAACACCTCCAGGGATGGGACATCCGCAACTCCCTGGGCAACCTGTTCCAGCATCTCAGCACCCTCACAGTGAAAAATTTCTGAGATCTAATCTAAATCTGCCCTCTTTCACTTTGGAGCCATCACCCCTCATCCTATCACTACATGCCCTTGTAAAAAGTCCCTCTCCAGCTTTCCTGTAAGCCCTCTTCAGATACTGGAAAGCTGCTATAAGGCCTCCCCGGAGCCTTCTCTTCTCCAGGCTGAACAGCCCCAGGCCAGGGATTTGCACATTGCAGGGGACGGAGTGGCTGTGCGCATGTGCTGCAACATGCTGGGTGATGCCCCAGATCACACCGTGCAGCAGCATCAGCTGCCCCTGCCCCGCACCGCTGTACACACAAAGAAGTGGGAGCACGTGGGACTCCTTCCCAGAACCAGGCTTTGATTTTTGTAACATTTGCTGGGTTTAAGAGCAAATCCTGGGGCTGATGGGGCTGTGGGGCCCTGGAAAGTGGGACTGATGGGTGCAGGAGTGCCACGGTAACACTGACCCAGAGCAGTAAGAAGGAGTTACTGGAGGATGGAGACTGTGTGTGTAGGAGCTCCAACCCGATACATTTGGATGCTTTGCCAGTTCCTGAATCTGTACAGCTGAATTGGGAATGGCAAAGAAATGCTATTCTCAAAACATACAAAAGCAGAGGTGGGAAACCGTTTCAGAGTGTAATATCTAAGGGGGGAGGCCAGCTAATGCCCTTATCCCGTGTTGCTCACACTACAAAGTTAGTGCTGTGGGTGACAGGAAGGAAAGATATTTGTCAGGTGTTTCCCCTCACTCTGTGCTCTGTCCTCCTCCTCTAAATCTGGGAAAAGATCAGGAGCAGAGGGCTGTTAGAGCAGGTATCCGGCACAGGTATTCTGGAGAATTTGGAGAGCCATGAGAAAGGTCAGGACTGGGAGATACTCCTTTCCCTGGAGAGCACTGCGTGTCTGAGCTGAAGTTGTTGTCATGGCACCTCAGCACTCACTATCTGCCCAGGCACTAGTGAGTGCTGAGGTGGTATGACAACAAGTGGGAGCACCTGGGAAAGAAGGCTGGGGGTGGGGGGGGCCAGCTAGCACAAAGCTCAGCCCCAGCAATGGGAGGGCAGCAAGTCACCTGGGGCTTGAGGATGTGGTAGGCAAGGAGAGTCATTGTTTTGCTTAGGTTTTGATTTGAGCCCTGACTGGTTTCTTGATTTGAACCTGCAAGCTTGACCATTCTTCCTCTCAAGCTCCAGTTTCACAGGCAGTTGAGTTAGCCTAATGGTTCTTCTGCCATCCAAGTAGAGATCTCAGTCCTCATCTTCTCCTCATGTCCTCTCTTGCCATAGCTGCTGCCCTCTGCACCAACTCTGGTGCCGTCACATCCTTCCATCAGCTGGTTTAACTCATTAACCCAGCAAAGTCAGCTCAGGAGGAGGTCATTCAACATGTGATGAAATGTAGGAGTGCAGTCAGGAGTGGGGCCGAGAGGGATCACCCTGTTTAGGCAGTGCTGAATTTGTAACCACTGAGCTGTGTCCCATGTAACCATAGCCTTGAGTAGGAGTTTTAGAGGTTGCCTGTGACCAAGCACGCAGGAGAGCATGTGCTTAGCTGTTCTGGGCACTTGGTGACTGACAGGGATTGACTATCAGCACCTTCAAAGCTACATGCGCTTTGAGATTAAGTGGTCTGAGGTTCAGGCCAACGGGTTTGGGAGTTTCCAGAACTCAAAGTTTACACCATGGTGGTATTTTACAATCAAAACAATTCTGTCTGCAGTTAAGGTATTTTAGTTTTAAGCTGCTCAGGAGTTTCCTTGGGGAAAAAAAACAATTAAGCCCACTGTCTAACCAGCTGTTCTGTCCTGTACCACCCTACAGCTCTACTGGGCACTGTGGAAGGGTAAAATCATTTCTGTAGCAGGTTTACTTCTCCCTGTCTGCCTCTGCGTCTTGCTAGATCAATTGTTGTTTGTAAAATGCATTAGATCTTCAGATGAAAGGCAGAAACACAATGTTTTCTTCCATTATTCAGAGCAGCTTACAGAAAATATCAATTTAAAATGTCAATTTAAATGCCAATTTGCAACTGGTATTGGCAACAGTTAAATTGTCCTCCACAAAGTAATGCAACTGGTTGCTTTTGACACTATGAAGAAAGAAATCTTTATAAGGACATTCTACATGTTGAGCTTCCCCCATTTCATGACTGCTGATCCTATCACACTCTATAGAAGTGTGAACAGAGGTGAGGAGCTGGAAGCAATACTCCATTAAGAATGTGCCATAATCAGTAAACTTTCCTTACCCTACTGTTCGACTCCTGCCCAAATATTGCAACTCAATCTATGCTCCACTTTCATCAGCTTCCTTTCTTTGCTGCCCAGTTGACTTTGCTGAATTTACAACTATGCAAAAATGTACTGAAACAAATGTTCACTACTTTATTCCTAGCATTATCACCAGAGGCAGTGGACTCCACAGCTGACCACTGGCCAGAGCCTCCAGGTAGAGCAGTGGCACACAGGCTCTGCAAAGCTATGAGTAACTCTTGCAACCTTGTCACGGAAAACTGCCAACTCATCCTACAGACATGTGAGAATAAAGCTGATACCGGGGAAGTCACGGTTTACTTCTCATAAATCGGTCCTTGAGTGTGTAATGAATAGCTCATCTGACATCCAGATGTGTAGCTTTCGGAGACCTTGCAAGACCCTAGCTAGGAGAAGTGGGAATATCACCCACAGAAGACATTGCTGAAGCCTCTGAAAACCTGCTTGATTACTGTTTTGTTTTAGGCATTTAAATCCTAAAAGGCTTAGCCAGTTGCCTGTTATTGTCCTGTCTCAAGCTCTGCTCGGCCGGAGCAAAGGGATGAGGAAGAGTCTGCAGGACTGCCTTCTCATTTCTTTCAGCAGTGTTTCTCTACAGCTTCTCCTTCACAACGCTCACATCTCCAGGGTATTCCCACCTTCTGGGATATGCCAGGGGTGTTTTCTGGTGGATTTCAGCAAGGATCGTTTCTAGATTGAAAGATGCCAGGAAGGTTTGGCTCATGTTGAAGATTTCGTGACAACATTTATCGTTGGCTGCAAACAGCTTTTATCATTGATGCAGTCCCTGTTCCTTCTGGCATGTCAGCCATGTGTGTGTAGCTTGGGAATTTAGTGAGTCTTACCTGACTTCCTCTTCTCTGAAGTTTTATTACCCTCAGATCGTCTTACTTGTTGCAGGTACCTGAAAAGACTCCCATGTGGCTATTTATATGAGCGTACCCAAGAGGGAGCGAGGCCTTCCTCCATAAAAAGACAAATCTAACTACTCTTTCTGTTTGATTTAAAATATTTGAGGACGAAGGAAAAGGGAGTACATCTGTCACAATCTCACCTACAATCAGAGAAGTTAATGGAAAGATTCCTTCTGACTCTCCTGGGCTTTGAACAAGGCGCTTGTACTGTAACATTAGCAAATAATGGAGTTCACATCTCATCAAATCCTTCTCAGGAAAATAATTCTAATATATGGCCTTTTGCAGCTCTCTCCCCAGATCTGTCCCTGGTTTGCCAGCTGTGCCAGCACTTCTATCTTCTAGTGTTAAATTGCTTCTGTGGATAACTCTTGCTCTCTAAAACAACCCCCACGCAAGACGTTCAATTGCTGCCAGTCACAGGGCAGTGCCCCAATGCTCAGAATGACCCCTCTGAAAAGGCAGTAAGATAAATATTAATTCTCGAATCTGTGACTCTCTACCCAACGTCTCCCAACTGCAGTAATGAAGCCTCTGTGGTACTTCCTTTCATGTCACATCTCTCCTCCCTGGATCCACAGATTTTCCTACTGAGAAAGCATTTCTCAGCAACTCCATGTGCAGGATGCAGTTCTACTGTCTACATGATGCTTGCCAGAGGGACCTGAAATCCCAGTTTTTCCTGGGGCAACGTGTCAGATCTCTGTACTGTTCACATAGGCAGCCTGCACTCAAAATTCTGGTACCTATACATCACATCTTCCTTGCAGCGAGCAGTATTATGGCCCTTATAGGAAGGGTCTTTGGGGAGCTCTGCAAGGAATTAATCTTTGTGATGACTGGAGGATGTAAGAATGGTGTCAAGATGTGTCCATACTGTAGGTTAAGTGCAGTATCAAGCAAACTGAAGTGCTGCAGGCTGCCTGAGATCACAGTGAGTGTGGCATCCAGGTTGCACAGCTCAGCAGAACAAGTTTTTCTATTAAATCTTACTTAAATATGAATATATTCAGTGATCAGGAAGTAGGGCAGGTGAGGGCAAGTTGAAAGATGTGCAGTGTACATTAAGGTAGCTCCAACTACCTCCATCTCTGAAGCATCACACTGCTGCCTTGAGGTTGGTCATTGTGGATTTCAGAGGTTCTTATTCCAAGTGTCCAGGTTTGTGACTGCCCGCATTGCATCACTTCAGTGCCTGGCACTGGCAGAACGACGCAGCACAGTTAGCCAATGTCCTCTCTCTTCTGAGGCTACTTGCTGTGTGTGGGTTATCCTCCTTGATGAGCATCTAAGAGGTACAGGAATGACCCCATAGGACTTCAGGTGTGACATGGCTGAAGATGCTAGGGTGGAAGAGGAGCCTTCCTGTCACACCTACCTTACTGTCCTTTCTTTTTTGTCCTCTTTTTTGTCTGCTGTGGCAGAGGGCAGCACTAGGAGCTGAGCTAATGACTCCACTTACCTCTCCACTCGCCTTCATTCTCCACTTGCCTAACATGGTTCTGAATGGGCTTGTCCGTCAAAGGATTCAGGTTGATAAGTATGGGTTCTCGTGACTTACAGGTGGGAGAGTTGCAGGGAGGGGTTAGACAAGTTATCATGAGTTGTTGTTATACCATCTGACATGCAAGAGAGTGATTGTACAGCACTATGGCTGTCACTTGACATCTATGAGATCACATGGGAGACCACCCTGTCCCTCAGGGGACTGTCAGAACCCAGGACAGTGCCTTGTACCAGCCCTGAGAAGATAACACCAACTCTCATATCCTCTGCAGTAGCCTGCAGACCCTGTGAGGCTTTGCCCATGGGCAGTTAGCAGGTGCTGAAGCTGGATCGCTCCCATCTGAGCAAGGCAATAAGTTCTTGACTGAGAAAAAGGAGAACAGCGCTGTCTGATCATGGCTGGAAAGGGCAGGTAGTTGCCCCCCAGACTAAGTCCTGCAGCTCTATAGCTCCTGGCATGGCTGGTGGGGCTGGTCTGTGCCGAGCCAGGCTGTGAAACTTCCCACTGCTTCTGTCTGGAGATACAGGCAAAGGCAGCAGCAGCCCTCAAGAGTCTTCTACAAACATAGCTGCAACTTCCCAACCAAAGAGCAGTTGCTCCTCCCAGGATGCCAGACTTTTTGTATGAGGCAAAGAGTCACATCTAAACTAGGGGCAAACCTTGATTGTGGAGAGTATCACAGGAAATTTGACACAGCCAAGACCTTCAGTTTGGTTTGGTTCTAGCCTCAAGATTTCAGGAAATTCCAGGTTTACCAACATGAAGATTCTGAGCCCTTTAGTCCATTGGTGTCCCCGACTGAATTCATAATTTATCTTTCTTTTTGTTCTCTGAAGTCAAGTTACACCTATATTCTAGCTGGAGTCTTTTTGGAAGGTCTGCATTATGCAGCCAAGCCCCAGTCCCAGGCAGCATAACCTCTGGTGGGCCTCCTGACTGATAGAGAAATGTGTCAGCTGTTGCATCCAGAAATAACCAGGCTTTCCTATTAGCAGTGGTATTACTTCTTTGGTCTGGAGGTGGGAGTTAAGCTCTCCCACAATGACGCACTTCTCAGCCGTATATGACTGAGAACATTACCAAGATTTCTGTTGAAACCTGTGTCCCACTGTGCAGGTTTGCAGCAAGCTTCAGGTCCTACAGTAACCTCCTTTCTAACACCTTCCCCGTAATTATTTCACCCATGGACTTTAAGCAGAATATATATATTTTTTTTTTAAATCCAGGCTAGCATTTTTTATTGATTTGAGGAGATTTTGTCCTATCTCAGTTGTCAAACTGAATTTTGCCTCCCTACCTGGCACTCAGTACCACTTACACCCTTCTTTCTGCCTCTTCTGAAGAGCACACAGCTTTTTCTGCCTCATTTCCCAGCAGTGTTACTGCTGCAGGCTCCCTGGTACCCCTGCAGTGTCGAGTTGCACATCCGTATAAGAATTCAAGTTCTGATTTCTTTTAGCTGAGAATCCTGCAAAACCATTTCTGTCAATCACTCCTGACTATACCCCATTGATTTCAGCCTTGGCACACTTCTAATAGTGTTTATCTAATGAAGTTTCTTCCACATGCCTCTTCAGCCCCTTTTTGTACATTCTACGTTTCACTGCTACTTCCTTATGTGCTATTGTGTCAGCTTCTCTGCCTGTCTGTCTCTTTCTCTAAATATATTTTGGCTGGATGCAATGTGAAAAATCAACATTTTGTGCAGGATCCCCAGACTATTCAGCGGGGATCTCGTGGGGTTGAGCACCATGCTGAGCATCTGGCAGGTTCAGGGTCGATATAACTGGAGAACAAGGAGTACAAGTGCCTGAGGCAGAGCAAGTGATGAGCACCAGTAGTAGTGATCAGCATGGTTGATCTGGAGGAGTGAGCAACTGAGAAAATGATCAGGGCCCTCCTTCTTTCAATTTATGCAATTTCATAGCCAGGAGAGCATGGGTTCTGCACTGTAGATCTAGTTTCTTCTTTGTAGGAGAACTCAGTGATCTTGAGACATTTGATCTAACCATGCTTGGACTTCTTTAGTGTTCATGAGTTCAATATGAAGAACTGCTTTCCTGCTCTTGGTGCTCAGGGAGATCCCGTGGCAGCCTGGGGAGTGCTGGCTTCTTCACAGAAGGACAAATGTCCAATTTTGAACTCCTGTTCTTGCCTTTCTGCTGTCATACTGTGCACACGTGTCCACATGTGTCCAGGCTCACAGGCATATGCTCTTCTTTAGGAACTGACAGACCCCAACTGCCCAGTTGCTGGGGTGGGGATTTAGTTCTGCTTGCACAGACATGGTCCCAGCATTGTATTAAGTTGCAGGGTGACACCTGTGAACATCAGTTTAACATAATTGTCAGAATGATACTTGGTGGAGCTAATGAAATAAGCAGCTGTAAGATCATTAAAGTTTCACTGTCTGCTGCCAGCCAACCCTTTCCTGATTTACGTTCTTGAATGAGGCTAATTGCACTGCCCTTCATAAATCAGGGACTCGGGCTTTTATGGGGCACTTTCAATTAGCAACAACCCTCTGCCCTGCTGGTGAGGGCATCCATGGCAAGAAACCAGATGGAGGCTGGCACAGGCACTAACCTTCCATGAGCCCTCCCAGATTCCCCCCCAGCTCACCCCCCCAGTGTGTACTGGGGTCTCTGATGACACCCTGCTTTATGGCAGAGGCTCAGAGCACTGTGGCACTGGCATCATGCTGTGGCCAAGCTCATACCTTCAGGCTCTCCATGCAGCTTGGAGACACTGCTGGCATTCAAAAGGTGACCCCTTTCATATTAGCACTGATTTGGCACCGCTAGTACTGGCATCTAAGCGCCTAAATGAGGAATGCTTAGCTCAGGGGTAGGCAGGAGACACAGGGTAAAGTCCAGACATCACCTTTGGAGAAGGTGAATTCTCCCCAAGACAAGGATAAAATGGGAAGGAAGGGTGGGTCTTCCTCTCAAGGGAATGTCCATGTGCATTAAAGACCACAGCTAACTTCAGTTTGGGCTTGCATATATTTTTGTCCTCTGCCAGGAGGAAGCATGTGCAATGAAATGTCTGGCTTTGATAAGTTTGGGGATTCTTTTTGCTTTTTCTCTTCTATTGGCAAATTATTTCAATTCCTTTACTATAGCTAAAGAAATAGATTTTTTAAAAAACAAATTCTTTCCTATCAGAGCTGCAGAGCCTCAAATCTGTAATTGCCCTTAGTTTTTGAGACAAAGCTAAGCTTGAGGGAGCTCTCTCTCCCAGACAAGTGTTATGTGTGCTTCAGGAATCTCCCCTGTGCTAGATGAAGGATTTTGCAGCCGAAAAATGTTATCTTTTTTCTTGATGTCTTGATCTAAAGGGGTGAAAATTTTTAGGCAGAGATTGCTACAAAATTATGGCAATGTGTATCTTCAAAATATGAGGGTACTCAAGGAAGACAAAACCACTAGTCTCTGTAGTGGTGGGGGACAGGAGATTGCCACATGCAGTGTAGGGGCTGTTTCTGGTGATCCCCCTAAGACTAAAGACTCAGTGATGTTTTGTATAAAATCTTACCAATGAAATGTTAAAAAGTAACCTGGACTAGACAATATTCAGTCAAGGGATTTTAAACGAGAGCTGCTAAGTTACACTGAAGTTCAGTCTAACCATTGTACCAGCCTTTGTACCAGGTGAGTGGAAGGTGGAAAATGCAGTGCTCATCTTCAGAAAGGCTTTAGAGACAATGCTGGGAATGTGAAAGACAAGCAGGTAGAGCAGGCGCGCTGCGAGGGATTACAGTAAAACAAGGTAGAAGAGTCAAGATGGCTCTTGTGAAAGGAAAGCATGCATTATGAGTCTGCTAGTGCTCCATGAAGGAATTGGCTGACGTGCACGGAAGTGATTCTGTCAAGGCAGTGTAGTCATTTTTCTTTGGAAATTGTCGGTGAGGTCTTTAATCAACAGTGCTTGAGAATACCGTGGGATAAGAGGAAAGGTCTTCTCAAGAATTAATAACAGATTAAATGACAGAAAGCAACAGATGAGAACAGTCAGGTTTTGCACTGGGTGAATTATTAGAGTCCTAGAAGATCTGCCTTGGGACATGTGCTGCTCAGTGTATTTTTTAATGATCTATAAAAGATGTACAGTGAGGTGACAAAAGGGTGTATGTGGTGTGGGATTATTCTGAACTCTCAAATCTGAGTCTGACAGCAGGGACTTCACTGTATGGAGGTAATAATCTAGTCAAAAGATTTCCAACATCAGCGAGAGGGAGGCCAGGAAGCTGTACATTGGACAGGGAGCTAGCCCAGGATGCTGAACACCTAGCTGGGGTTTTAGGTCTCAGTTGTACCTACTTCATCTTTGTATTTAGTTGTTTAAAGTATGAAGTCTTGGAGAAAATCTATTCTGTGCTTGCAATGTTTCGGACTATCTGAGTCTCTGACTGATCTCACTCTTCCAAGAACCCAGGACAGCTTCTATCAACCGTGTTTCCTCTCAGACCTCTGGGTTCTGAAGCTGTTCGTCAGATCTATTCAGAGAGTAAGGGAAACTACTTAAAAGCAATATGCTGCTGGAAGACTGAGCAACAAGGAGCACTGCATGAATCAGGCCTGTGCTGGGCAGAGTCCTCCTAGGAGGTATGTATTGCAGCATCCCCGCTGCATACAGCACCCAAAAGGACAGTCTTGGTTAGACTGTTTGCACGTCAAATATGTCTTGGACCACAGCCCTGTTACCCTCAGGCCTCTCCGATGGTTCTTCAAGGCAGCCAGCTCTGCAGATGCTCAGGGAAGCAGCTCCTGCTTATGAGGCATGTTGATCTCCTTGACCTATTTGCTCATTACCTCCACAAATGTGATTTTGATTAAAGAATTTTCCTAAGTAATTACTATAGCATTAGCAATTCAGCGAAACAGAAAATAGTCCAAAAAGCAACGTGGCACAGTATCTGCCCTGAAGGCCAGCTCACTGGCTGCCAGTGGACTGTCAGGGAGGGAGAGCAAACACCAGCACTGCGGGGCATATGGACGAAGCTTTGCCCTGCACACCAGGGCACAGGGTCCTCCAGGTCAGGTACCAGGTCTGTGTGTGGCTTCTATTACTCATCATCATGCTCCCCTGGAGTTAGGGAGAGGTTCTGACACCACTGCAGATTCACAGGTTAAAAACCACTCTTGCTTCCAGTTGCTTGTTAAAACTAAAACGCCTGCTGAGGTCTTGTTTTGAGCAGTGAGAGAGAAAGATAATACACCCCTTACAAAGAACAGTTGAAAACCAAGGCGCTGGTTCAATGGTGGCAGTCACACATGCCAGCCTGGTTCACAAGGGACAGACTCATGTGTGTCACATCCCTGCTGATACCCCCAGCCCGGGGGCAGAGCGCATCACACAGATGGAGCTGCTGAACAGAGCCTGACTCAGAGAGCTGCTAAAGCAGCCCCCAGTTTACAAGCTGACCTTGGCATCCTTCCAGTTATGGCATTGCGATGATTTTACTGAGTCACCACATACTTTCTTGTTAGGAGTTTGCCACCAAGAAACTCTGACAGAGTTTTTCCTGACAGGAGATGACAAAAATCATGTGCAAATCTGGCCCAGGACTAGAAAAAGACAGGCTCAGAGTGACTCAGCTCAAGAAAATTGTCCCCAGGTAGAACTGCTTGAAAAGGGGGCCAAAGTTGAGCTCACTTTCACTCAAGAAAGGCAGAAAAATAATGGTGTCACCTTTAAGATCAAAGCAACTGGCTGAATTCCTCTCTGTGAGAGTAACTACCTAGTAAACAAAGCCAGCGCTCACTTTCTGCCTCAGCCTTCAGGAGCTTTCTAATGCAGTTCTGGGGAAGCACTGCCAAACAAAAAGGGACTCATTCCAAGGCTTCAGCAGTGAAAATATAAATATCCCTCCTGTTAATTTTGGGTGCCATAATCCATCAGTGGCTGTCTTGTGCCATTTAGCTCCATGCATCTCCTGACAGCATAGGCAGTAAAGCATTCCCATGCTAATTTAAAATAGGCACACGCTGGGGCGTCTTTTTCAGCTGCCCATTAAGCTGAACGGAAGGATGCAGGGGTGGTGGGACAGTCTGGGTGTGCGGAGCCCGGCCATCGAGGAGACAGAAGTTACCTGGTGCAGTCACCGCTGCAGCTGGCTGCATGTGATCAAAGGTGCAAACAGTGAAAGTCACAGTACATGAACAGCTATAGGGCATGCACAGCTCTGGCCAGCGTGGCCTGATGGCTGGGCACAGTGGTCCAGAAAAGGGTCGGTCATAAAAATGGAGCCTAGCTTACGCTGTACAGCTCTGCCATGTGTTCTCCTCAAGTGAATCTTGCAGAAGATTCATTTAACACTGCACTAAGTGGCTTTAAATTGTGATACCACTCTCATCAAGGTTGGTATCACATGAGGCAGACTAGCATATCCTGCTGCATTGCAAAGAGAGGAGATCCTAACAGGCCAGAAAGAAAGGGACTCCACTGTATGGGGACAAGGCTTGCAGCGAAGAGCTTGCTTGCTTGAAGCAAAGGCAAAGCTGTGCTTTCGCTCACAGCAGCTCATGAGCTCGGGCTTCTGACAGTGTGGGTATAGAACAACACCTCCTCTGAGACCTGCAGGGATTTCAGAGCAGAAATTTGGTGCTGAAATCCCATGTTCCCACTTGACTTAATGGATGTGAGCCCTTCTGTGTCCGTACTCTAGGGCTGCAGCTCAGGAAGGACAAGAGAGAGGCAAAGATGTAATAGCTGTGTCATGTCACCGCTCCTAAAAGAGCTTTTAGATCCCTGGAGGAAGAGCACCTATGATATTCAAGATAAGTCAGGAGCTGTAGGCTGCCTGTCATCCAACAGCTTGCAGACATTAATACCCATTCTTGGCATCAGCAGTATAAGACTCAACACATTGGCCCTTCACAGCCAGGCAGGACACCTCCCAGACTTTGCTTCCTTTACACACCCCTGAAGTGCTAGACTCCTCCAGTTGTCTACACATACTCATTTACTAGTATTTTGTTATTTTAGTAGAAGACACTCAACTGTCAGTTCTCTCCAGCCTCTTCATTCAGTGCAAGCATACATTAAAACACCTCCAGGAAGCTTTCCCAGTTCTTTCACTTCTTCTCAAGTAGCCTTTTAACTTACACTTATTTTCCTCTTCCTTATTCACTAACATTTTATTTATAGCATCACTCTTGTCTTTTAGGCCTGCTTGCAGACCTTGGTTCCCTTTGTTTCTGTTCAGCCATTTCCAGCCCAATCTGGACTGCTCGACTTTCACCTCTAAACCCTGTTGGAGCAACTAATGTCAAGCATGAAATGCATACGACACGTCGGTGTTACAGTCGGCCTATTAAACTTGAGATCTCAAGTGTGTTACCAGCTCTCCATTGGGATATACATTGCATATTCACATTAGCAATTAAAATACAGAGCAGGCCTGGTAGCAAGTTACTTTGTGAAAACCACCTCCCACATTTGTGGAGTGGGGGATTCCTTCGGGAACTCTGCTTTGGGATCCTGGTAGGATCCCACTGCTAGAAAGCATCTCAGCTACTGCAGCCTGCACAGTGTGTGTCAATGCGTGGCTATGCCATGATCACCCATGGCTTGTCAGTACAAGCTCTCACAATAAAGGGTGGAGCCTGCAGAGCAGTCCAAGTCCAGGAATTCAGGAAAGCATGAAAATATAATCAGTTAATAATCAATAAAAGAATCTCATAATCATGCAGGACCAGCATCTCTGTTATTCTAAAGCCATTTTTAAAGCAGTAATGACTTTCCCTCCAGAACAACCCTCCCTTGCTTTTAAGCGATATTTTTAGTGTGTTTCCAAGTACTTAATGACAGAGAGAATCAACATCCAAAATTTATGGGGAAACTGAGTCAGAAGGAGGTATGAAGCATTTCCCCAAAGTCAAGTAGCCCTTATGGAGTCAAGCCAGAAACAGTAGACAGGTCTTCTAAGCCCTGGTGTTGATCTCGGTTTTCTAGGAGACACTGTGTTCAGAAGCAGCATGCTTAACTCGCTGTTTGGATCCAGGGCTTGTGTTATGTATGGGTTATTGCACATGGGTGAGTGTTTGAGTGAACAGGATACTGAAAACACTGCTCGGGTCAACTCCATTCAAAGAAGAGTTAGTCTTCTGGTCCCTATGAAACAGCAATAGCTTTGGTAGAGGAAGTAGGGAGGGGTGCCATGGAAGGGCCATCACTGGACTCAGAGTTTAGGCAATAACAGCAGGAGGCATTTGATGCTCAAGGAACTCCACCATTACACGAGCAATGAGTTTATTAGAAATGTGCACCAGCAGATGCCTGCTGAGTTGGAAACAAGGACATGGTCAAGGACAACTGCTGATCAGGACAAAGGAGGATGGGAAGATGCAAAAAGAGGAGATTCCCAGAAGGTCCCCAAAGGTAACCTACTACAGATGTCACAGGAAAACAAGTGGGTGATAAGATCCCAAATGCTTTTGAATATCTGAGCATGATGGCCCCTCTCAAATTGATTTAAGAAAGGATCTAGACACTTCAGCACTTCTGTAAACTTCAACAGGCATCTCTTTACATCTTTAGGCACATGAAGTACCTACAAGAGCTTTTCCCAGTCTTCCCTAATGTCAGCAGGATTTGCCTCTTAAGCACTGACTTTTCTTTGTTAATTGGGGCTCAATTTGAGACGTGAGTTTTTGAAGTTGTTGTTCCTAACTTCTTTGCTTCCAAATGAAAGCAGAAACCATAAATGACTACATTTAAGCGTGTGAAACAGAACAACTTGCATCCTTAGACTGTCAATTCCATATACCCATTTATTAACTTACAATTATAAACAGAGCACTTCATAAATATTTATAAAGAATCTCCCAGAGCCCAGTTGAGAAAATAAGTATTATCGCCATTTACCAGTTGTCAAACTGAAACACAGTCGGAGACACAACTTGTCCAAAGAGACCAAGCAGGCTAACATCACAACCAAGTCTCTGCTGTCAGCTTTCCTTCCATCATAGCCATCACTGCTGCATCCTTTTCCATCATACTCTGACATTTAGCAGTGCCTCCACCCACCGTGCTCACATGGGTAAACAGTCAAACACTTTCTTCACAACACTGACTTTAAACTTCCCCCTTGTAGGAAAAGTTCGAAGCATCCTGGATTTCATGGCATTTCAGTTATGTTTATTCTAGCCAACTGAGGAAAGTTAAATGAGTAAAGTTTTCCTAACCAGGTCTCAGGGCAACTGACAGCCATGGTGCTTGGGTGACCAGACAAAGGTTGAGACCTGCCTCTGTCACCTCCAGAGACTCTCATGTCCAAGAACCTCCTCTTTGACAGCCACATTCAGAACTCTAAGTCTGAACAAGTCACAGGGGCTCCTGGTGAAGTAGAGGGAAGTAGGCAACCCTGGAAATGGTATCATCTGAGCTACCTTGAAACGAAGTTGTTAATTTCTTTTCCACTGAATGTAGAATGGAGTGGCCAGGAGAAGACTTAGCTGTCTTGAGGGCAAACAGGGCAAATGAGTGCCTTCTGTACCAGACTGAACCTTATTTATCTGACAGCAAATACAATGGGAGGTTTAATTCTTCAGCTGAGAGTGCTGAGCTGAGCTCTTCCTTGCTCCCTACTGTGCCAGGCACTCCGAGCCATTGCATAATGCAGCCTACGAGAGGCTCCAGGCTGGATGGCATAACTGCCTTTGCACCACTGTTTCAGGAGTTACACCATGCCCTGAAAGTATTCCAGCTTATTGCCATCCAACTATTCCTATTTAGCTCAACCAGAACCTTGTCTCCAGCTCAGAAGAGCAAAGGGCTTCTCTCACAAGCTACACCCACTTGGTACCTTCCCCTGGTTCACCCCTGGTGCTCAGCAGTGCAGGCACTGCTGTAGCATGTAGCAACAAGGAAAATCCCTAAGCCGAACAGCCCAGGCACGGTCAGGGAGTTGGGCAATGCAGTGATGCTTTCCTCACAAGGCACAGCAGGATGTGCAAGGACGACTTTCCACCCAGGCACATCTGGAGTTTCTAATAGCAAATTCATTTTACCAGAGACATGCACAGCAGCTGTTAAACTATAGCGTTCATTTGGAAATGATAAACCGTTCCTGCTTTCCTTGAGATCTTCAGCATACAGATGGATGGTCAGAAGGCTCACTTGCCTTATGTATAGTCCCTTCAGACCTGGGTTAGATTACTCATCACAGCAGGTGACATTAGACCGCAGAGGCAAGACCTGAGCAAGGTTTTATAGTTTGCCCTTTTTCAATGCTTGGACTGCAGTGTGAGCATCACATCAGAAATGCAATGGAAACTGTGACTCTTCCTTCATGATGACATTTTGGGATCCTTTGGAAGTTGTCAGGTGTCTTTCTGGACTTCAAAAGAGAGTTGTGTTGAATTTTGAGCAACTTGAACAGAAGATCCAGAGGCAGACAATATGACTCAGTCAGTGCTCCCATTATTACGGGTGTGAAGAACCTGTGGAGTTCCATGTCCCAGCTTCAAATAGGGCTGAAAGAAAACAAACAGCAAACAGAGCTGATCCTGTTTGTGAAACTGAGAGAAATGCAGTGTCAGAATGGACTGCTAGAAGAAACTGCCAGCATCTTGTAAAAGCATCTGTTGTTTCCTAAAGACAGAGGGAAAAATGTTCACTGTATCTGAGATGTAAGATTTTTGGTCCAAACACCTGTCCCAAATGCAAGGTGGTGCAGGCCTGCCATGGGCTTTAAAAAAAGCCCAATGTGTTAGATATGGACGATGAATTGTTTGACTCCTGGAAAAATACCTGCTTCATCTTGCTCCTACCAGCCTGAGAAAAGAAATCTCTGGCAGCTTGATCTTCTGACCGACCCAAACCACTTCCACAGCCACAAAGCTTACGATAAGAATGGGAAACTTTGTGTTTTGGTGTGCAACCTATCACCTCTGCCCAGTTCTGTTAATGATGCACCTTTTGCATCTGTGAGCTGTAAGATGTCCCTTTCCCATGCCCTGTTCCCTTTAGGAACTGCCCAGGGCAGGTATAACCTGGTATGAGTGGACAGATGTGCTCCTGTTAAGGGGTTTTAGTTAAATTATACCCATCTCCTCTTTCTTGCCTTCATCTCTTCTTCACTTTTCTCCCTTCTCACGTCCTCCTATGTCTCTCCATGCCCTCCATTCTGTCCATGGCTATACGTTGGAAAGGGGAGGAGGGAATCATCCAGAGCTGCTCTTTGATCTGCTGAGATCAAGTCTGAGAAGTCAGTGAAACTCTCTGACATTTTTTAAGATCTAGGTCTAAAATTGAGGAAAGGGCAAAGAGAGGAGTTAGGAGAGAACCAAACAGCAATCTTAAGTACAGGCCAGAGGGCACCACAGTGCCATTCCCATTGGACTCTGACAATGACATTGGAGGAACCCCACTAGCACCTCTCCAGCTTCATCCAGCTTTCTTTGTTGGGTCCATGTCATTCAGGGTTCATTGCCTATTTTGAAATTAACTGATTCCTGGAAGTAGAGTGCCCAAAGAGCACGAGAAGCTTTGTCCCTGGGAAGGAAACATTTTTTCATTAGTGTGCCTGAACAGCACACTTTGTTACTGGCTGATTTTCATTAAAGGACTAAGGCTCCCCGTTTACTTCTTCCTGCAGTAACAGGGGTGGAGAGCACGCTGGGGTGGAGTAATCACTGCACAGCGTGTTGTGGTGGCTGCAGCAGTGCAGGGAAGGAAGCTGCCCACAGGTCTCAGCTGATTCTTTACTTTTAAGACACAATGGTTGTGATGATGATGCTGTTATCTACAGCTCTAATTATTTCATGCTATGTGGGCTAATCAATGGCTTGCACCAACTGCACATCAATATCGCAGGGTCTGATCCTACAAATATGTGTAAGCCAGGCTCCATCCTGATCTCTCATCACTTACAGCTGAGCAGCATTCGCATATTAAGGCCTGGATTACCCACTTCCATGTCTTTCCTCTCCGTCAAGTAGCATACAGAAATCAAGAGACACAAATTTAAGCAGTTCAGCAACACAAGAGGACCTTCTGCAGCATGCAGCTTGTGATCCCCATTAGATATTGTCTTGGATTTAGAGCAGTGCAACCTTTTAGAGACAGCAGAAGAGGCAACCATCCTCCACCCTGCCATGTCATGGATATGGACAGGTACATTTTCCACGAGTGCAGTTCGCAACATGATTACCACCATTTATACAGCAGTTAGAGCATAACCCCATTTCCCTTCAAACATGAGCTGTGAGGGTCTGAGGTATGGGCATATCTGGTGATCCTCCTGAGCCACCTGTACGGTCACAAAATTCTTGTGAGGAGTCTATCACCTGTTTCCCTGTCTCCATTCTCAAAGCAAAACAGGACCATTGGCACCTCCAGCCTGCTCAGACTTGCTCTCCAGTCTCACGTTTGACTCTGGCAATGGCCAGCTTCTCCTTCACAGTGGCAGATGGATGATAATCTGAGCTCTTAGGAAGATCATCCCCCTGTCCCATAGTTAAAGTTTACAAAACACAAGTTCTTCTATACTTCTAAAATCTTTGGTTGGCATCCAATATTATCAGGATATTCTGGGACCCCAGGGGCAGTTTTCGTTAACATTTTAGGCTTCTTGTACTCTCCAAATCCCAGCTGTGGAGCACTGTAACACATCTGTGCTGGCTCCTGCCCTTTGGGTTGGACCCGAAGATGACAATCTCTCTAAGAGCAGCAGATAGTTTTGTTATATTTCCCAGTGTGTGTTCTTCTTTGGGTTTCCTTCTCAACACACTGATGCCTTTAATATTGACATTCTCCAAATGAAAAAGACAATGTTTCCTGCTCAAAACAAGTTGCGACTTCAACAAGCTCTCACCTAAAAATAGTATAAACGTAATAGAAGTCCAGAGTGAAGTGTTTGATTGGCCTGATAGATTCTCTTATTTTCTTTCTAATGATCAGGGAACTCATTTTTGTGCAATTTCAGCTCCTGTTTCCAGCCAGCTTTGCCTGAGATCTCCAAAACTAGAAGCGTGTGCTGAATTAAAGAGCTAGGTCATCTCGATGTCTTCTAGTTCCTCTTTCCTTGTGGGTCAGGCACAGAGAGGCAAATCTCATGCACATTCAGGAGCTGAATGTCATTTAAACCCAAAATAGATGCAGAAACATTAGTCTCCAAATACCTTGTGTTTTATTTTGCTCGTGCTGCCTGTTCTCTGAGTGTAGAGGGGATGTTGATCTGGCATGACACAGTCTGGGTGTAGTTGCATAGTACCTTGTGCTGGGATTTGTCTTTGTCCCTAGTCCTGTTTATGAAGGAAGGCTGCTGTACAGGGCTGTGGTGTCCTCCAAACAGGGTGCCTGACTGCATACCACTTCTCTGCTGCTTTGGGATTCAAAGTCCCAGATGCAGTCAGCTATAAAGTGGGAGGAACTGCATTTTGTGTGTGGGCTGCAGGAGCACAGAAAAGCCACAGTACTGCACTGGGTAGAAAAAAAAGCCATGAGGACTAGTGACAGGACAAAATTACTGTAAGCCATGTGAGAAATCTGTTTTCTTCCTAAAACATACCATAATACTAGTGAAAAATTTTCCCAAACCAAACTGGAGCTGAAATGGCTTTCCCTTCCAAAGCTTCTTCCTCTGTTTCACTACATACTCACTATAACGCACCTTTTTAAAAGATACTCAGCAAAAGAGGCCAGGCATGAGCACACTGGTAGACTGCTTAATCATAAGAAATCATTGTTGGTCATTGTCATCACCACTGTCAGAGTCATGTCAGAATTGCTGTGTTCATGAGGTTAACAGCCATACAACTGTAAAACCAGCAAAACAAACAAACAAACAAAAAATGGGGAAGCAGTGAAACAAATGTATAGCTCAGACTAGGCAGTTAAATGTACCATTAGCAATCATTATCAAATCTAGGTTTTTTAATTAGTACATGATCTCTTTCATTTTTGAATCCACTCAGGGTTTTCCTTTTCAGGCTTTGCCACATTCTCCCCACTTCACAACTCCCACCCTGGATAGCAAGTTAATTACGTCAAAATCTTGTGCACGCATCTAAACACCTTTCAAATACTGAAAAAGGCCAAACTGGTATATGCTGCAGGGTAAAATCAGAGACCCTTTCCATACCAAGGAAAACCCAATGAACTAGGCTTTGACTAAAGAGGGAAAACCAGTACAGGATGTATTTTGCTAGCAGGAAATTGGCGCCCAATACTGTCATTCTGAGACCTGAGACCCAACTGTGTTAAAAGACTTTACAAAGTTGTGTCTTACTTTGTTTCTGGTTTCTTATCATGATATTCACATGGGACCAAGCACTTAGAGAGCATCTCATTTTGCTCTCGAGCTCAGGAAGAACTCACTCATGCCATCCTCCAAAGCTGGCAGAACCAAGCTATGCAGCAGCCAAACCTCCCAGTCCAAAGGGAGTGTCTCTAGGCAGATCCAGCAGCTTGGTGCATCAGGAGGCAGGATCATCCCAGGCACATCTGCCTGTACAGACTCTCTGGGAGCCAGCAGCTGGCTGCAAACAGAGGTAGTGGGTGAGTTGTGAAGCACCTCATATTCATGGCTGTTTTCATAGCAGCTTCTAATCCTCATACAAATCTGGGAGCAGTTACTGCAGGCTCTCCTGGACCATGTGGCTGTGCTTAATTCGCTCAGCAGGTGGGGTAGCTTTGACCTCTCTGTTGGGTAAGAGATGATATTTGTGTGGGAACATACAGACCTGGGTATGTCTGGGCTTGTCTGCTTTTCAGCTCAGAAGGAGGATGACAGCTCCTCTTACTGTGTCCAGCTGGCTTGCCTACAAGCAACAGTATGGCTGCAGCAGCATAAAGCTCCTGTAGGCTTGTGGGAGGCAAGAGAGATAGTTTATTGATAAATCAAAGGTGGTTTTGGGAGACACCCCTCTGTTTTGCAGTAGGATGGGCTCTGAGTGACCCCCATCAGCTCCTCAATCAGACAAATGTTATCACCGACAGTCAGAGACAGTCTGACAGGACTGATATTTGTGAGGCAAATTACCCGGGCAGGAATGTGTTTGCTGCACACTACAGAAGTGCTGATGTTCTGCTCAGGGGTCCTCATTCAGCAGGGAAGTCCTTTTTCTCTGCTGCTGCCCTGAAGTGCCCGCTAGCATGGGGACTCTTCTCAACCAGCTACTGCTAATGATCATTAAACATGACAGGGACAGGATGCTCCATCATGACAGATCAGAGAATCATAGAATCATAGAATAGTGTGTGTTGGAAGGGACCTTTAAAGGTCATCTAAGATGTGGTCTCAAAGTGTTGTGTAGTCTCATGAGCTTCTTTGTCAGTGTCTCTGGAGCTGGTGTCTCTTGTGGCACCAAAGCCAGCTTCTGTACTGCTTCCCCTGACCCCTTGCTGCTGAATTCCCAAGTGAGGATGCATTAAGTGTTTGCTAAGTAGAACACGGCTCTGTATTGGGTCTAGAAAGGTCTTTCCTAGTGTGTGGCAGGCTGCTAAGTGCTTTAACTAGCTTGCTTAAGGCAAAATACTTTGACAGATTTTCTTCCATTTCCAGTTATTTTAGGACTTACCTGGATGGTGATGTTAGGGTAAGAATGTACAGCCCAGATCCCCTCCAGGAGATCCCTGTAGACGCGCCCCCTTCCCGCATCCCTAATGTGCCTTCACAAGAGGATCCTACCAGTCTGGGAGCAGAGACACATTCTCTGTCACCTTCCTGCCCACTGACTTTCCTTTAAAGTCACTTGCTTAACCTGTCCCTGGATCAGTGCGGTGCCCCCAAAGGCTGCAGCCACCCTTGCCACAGGAAACTGTCCCCTGCTGATGGGGTTTATTACTTTGGTGCCTCTGGCTTTCTGGACACCTTGGCTCCCAGACCACCTCTCTCCCCACTGTTTCAGAACCCACCTCCATATAGGACCTGCTGGCACATGATACGTGAACATCAATGCTCTTCAAGTAACTTAAAATGCAGCATGTGCCTGGAAAGGTCTGCACTTTGTGCTTTTTGCAGCCTGGTGGTTACTTGTATTATCATTAAATACCTTCAGTTGTGTGACTCTAAGCAGTTTCCAGGAGTCTAACTGAATGGTTTCTTGTGATCAGGCATTCTTATTTGCCCCAGTTCCTCCTCTCCTCTCTCTTCTTCACTTTGCTGCTTCTTTCCTTAGCCATCCTTTTATGCACTTCCACTACTTTTCTCTGAATAAGAGTTATTCCTATGCCATGGAGCAGAGACAAGTATGGCTGTGAGGACCAGTCACTGGTGGAATTGTGCAATTTTGCAGAACTTCTGTTGAAGTTTAACTTAAGAGCCCCCACTCCCGAATCCCCTTCACATTTAGCATCTTGGGTAACTCAGTCCTCCCACTGAGGACTGAGGAATGTGGTCTAGGGCCTCCCAGACTCTGCATCAAGCTAGCCCTGGCAGAGATCAGGAGCAAACCCTTTTGTCTTCATGTCCTTAGTAGATCCTGTGTTTGCATCCTATTCTTCCCATGATGGAAGTGCACCGCTCCCAAGGGGATTAAAGAGCATCAGAATCAAAATCTGCTGCACAAGGCCAAGGGTGATGTGCAGACCTCATTTCACTGGAATGTTATCTGGGACAGATCTGAACAGCTCTAGTAATAGACATCTGACCTTTGCAAAGGCATTCAGATACCAAAGGATGTTTATCTCTAACCTGGAGACAATCACTCCTTAGTATTCTTCCTCTAGCTGAGAAAAAGAAGCCTCTACCTTCCCTTCCACTGATACCCTTGAAGCATGTGTGTGGTGTGATCAGCCCTCCCTTTGGCTTTAATCACTTTCTCCCAGACTATATAATTAAATTCCATCAGGGATTGCATCTAATTTCTAGGAGCTCCCAAAGAACAAAAGCCAGTTCAGTCGCAGGTGAACAGAACAAATTAATTAGAAGGGGAATATTAGGCTCTCTCTAAATTAGATCAGCAAATCTCCAGCAGAAGCTTGACTGGCTATGATGCTATTCACTTCCTGAGCAGCTCAGTTCCAGAGATTGCATACAGCATTCAGAGACACAGCATCGCTAGAAAGTGGATTAGGCTTGGAGCAACCTATGCTGAAAGGCACTCCAGGGCACAATTTCAAAGCACAACACAGGGAATTGATGGCCTTGCGTCTCTCATTAAAGACAGTATGAGTTGTGCCATTAGATTGCTTCACTGTACTTTGGGAATGTCTCCCTGTCATATTCCTGCATATCTAACCCCAACAAAGTGGATGTTACTTGAGTGCAGAGCTCTGCATAGTGCTATTTACCAGCATTCCTCCTAGCTATAGAAATCTTTATGAGTAAGCACTGGAATTATCATATAAAACCAGATCAAATACCCAGAAGCTACTCTTTATAAGCATTTAAACAAGTAAACAGACGGCACTGGCACAACTTACAGGTACCTCTAGGAACCTTCAGTCTTGGAGAACTGTCAACACAGCCTCCTGTTATGCAATAAAATGAGCATGCACGTTGTGCTAGGAGCTGTGGAAGGGCACACCACGCAGATAGCGGTGCCTGTCCCAGGCTCCTGATCCAGTGTGGAGAGCACCGGCCCAGACATCCTCCTCTCAAGTAACACACTGTTTTCAGCATGTGGTGCAGGACCAAGTAGAGGAAACAAAAACCCAACAGAGATAAGGAGGAGCTTGGCAGACTGGGAGGTGCGCGTGGATACAGACTGCTGAAACAATTTTTGTTAATTCAGTACAAAGCAGAGGTTTTAAAACCAAAACCAGTCTCATGCATCCTGCCTTCACTCATGGCAGAAATGTCTGGTTGTTAATGCACCTGCAACTCTACTAAACATTCACTTCTCCCCATTGCCCTGGCTGGAAGGCACCTGCTGAGCTTATGAGCTTTCTACATGTGTCTGCCCTGGGAAGCCCTGGATGTACTGCCGAAGGCTCGAGACGTGTCCAGGTGGCCCCCTCCTGTGCAGCTGGCCATAGCTGTGGTCCTGCGATTTCAGTGCAACATTGCTGCTGACAGGAGCACAGCAGGACTGGTGAGAGCCAGCAGTGGAGAGATTAATAAACAGGCAACTACTAATCATTCCCATATTGAATCCTCTGGCTTGCTCCCCTCCTGTTACAAAGAATAGAAAGCAGCAGCAGAAGAGTTTCATGACAGAACCGTATTAGACCAGGAGTCTATAGGAACTTGCTGTCTTCATTGCATGTAATGTACGGTATCGTTTGCCATTCTCCTTTTACCTGGACTGTTTTTCTCTATAGCTTTAAAAGTGTAATTGAATTTGGAAAAGATCCAGGACAAACAAAGAGTTGATCTCTCTATAGCCATACCCTGCATGGGCAGGAGCAGATTAAAGGTCCTTCTTACATTAGTGAGGACTGCTTAATACTAGTGAGAAAATCAGCTCTGGGGCTCCATGGGAGAAGACAGGATGAGATGGGGCTTAGAGATCAGAGCGTCTTTGAGGGGTAGTCTACATGCATGTTTATACTTGAGGCAGACATATTGCCTAGCACTTGAGAGCGGGAACATTCACAGCCTGCTGTGAATTCACAGGCTCAGCACATGAGCAGAGAGCGAGCGCCTGAAGCCATTTTCTTTTTCTCATGTACCTGGGAAAAGTGGAGTGCTTCATCACTCATGCCACTTAGCCAACCACTTTGTCTCCCCTCATAAATTCTCCTCGTTCCCATTTCCAATCAGGTTCCTTAGTAAGTTGTATGCTATTACATCTTTCAAATGAAGTTTTTCCCCCATCTTAACCAAAAAAAACCCCCAAACTTTAATAACGAATTCTCATTCTTGAATGACAAACATGTGTTTTTACATCCTCTGCCCTTTCTGTTCCTAGACAAGACCAGGCCCTTCAGAAGGTGACTAAGGCTAAGACATACATACAGTTATTTCCCCTCCTTTTATCCCCTGTCTCCCAGAGATTTCCTGAGATCATGTGCTCTACGGACTCAGCTCTTCAGAGTTAACTGAGACAGCAGCAGGTACATTCCCTTTTACTGCCTCACCCAGAAGAAAAAATTAGTTGTCATCATCCTTTTCCCCTGACAGTCATTGCACAGTGTGCAGGCTGCAGTGTTAATGTACATGTGGACCATGTATTTATAAAAATTCTGTTTGTTGAGAAGTAGCTGCATTTGGGGACTGCATCTGAAGTTTTGTAGCTTCTTTATTCAAGAAGATTATTGTAAATGCAGTAATTTTAAACATTTCTGAAATTAATATCTTCATATCAAATTAAAACTGCTGTTTTAAAGTCAGTTAAGCATGTAAGCATAAACCAGTTTCACTTAGTTATCTCAAGAGATGTCATTACTTGGAAATTAAGGGTTGAAGTTGCAGAAGTCCATGCAACACAAAATCCCGACACAAGACTAAAACGTCTTGCAGTTTAATACAAAGACCATGCTATCTCTCTTATCCTCTGGAGACTTTCCATTTTCAGTGTAATTTTGTAACAACAGATTCATCTCCTTTGCAGAGTGGGGTTCTTTAGTGCATAGGTTCTTGATATAATTTTCTGAGCACTTGTTGTAACAGAGCAGTAACTCTTTCCTGCTGCTTCCACTTGCTAAATCAGATTACAGAGAATTGGAAAAGCACTCAACACATCCCTCAGGTTACTTTTCCATGTATATAATTGCTGCTGTTCCCATAGGAAGGCTGTGAAAGTGTGGTTCAAGAAAGAGGGGCTGTAGGAAATACAGCAAACAGGAGACAAGCTGACTGTATAACTGTCACTGGAAGTGGAGGTGCCCACCGTAACCTCCAAGCTAACATGAGTAAAAACATCCACATTGTCACAGAATCACAGAATCAGAGAATCACCGGGGTTGGAAGGGACCTCTGGAGATCATCTACTCCAGCCCCCTTGCCAAAGCAGGTTCACCTGGAGCAGGCTGGACAGGATCATGTCCAGGCGGGTTTTGAATATCTCTGGAGAAGGAGACTCCACAGCCTCTCTGGGGAGCCTGTTTCAGTGCTCTGCCACCCTCAAAGTAGTTTTTCCTCATGTTGAGATGGAAGTTCCTGTGTTCCAGTTTGTGCCCGTTGCCCCTTGTCCTGTCACTGGGCACCACTGAAAAGAGTCTGACCCCATCCTCTTGACACCCATCCTGTAGATATTTATAGGCATTGATGAGATCCCCTCTCAGTCTTCTCTTCTCCAGGCTAAACAGAGACAGGCCTCTCAAGCCTTTCCTCATGAGAGAGATGGTCAAGTCCCCTGATGATCTTTGTAGCCCTCCACCTGACTCTTTCCAATAGTTCCTTGTCTTTCTTGAATTGGGGAGCCCAGAACTGGACACAGTACTCCAGATGTGGCCTCACCAGGGCCAAGTAGAGGGGAGGATGACCTCCCTCGACCTGCTGGCCATGCTCTTTTTAATGCACCCCAGGATTTCATTGGTCTTCTTGGCCACAAGGGTACATCGCTGCCTCGTCGTCAACTTGTCCACCAGGACTCCAACGTCCCTCTCTGTAGAGCTGCTTGCCAGCAGGTCAACCTGTAACCTGTTCTGGTTCATGGGGTTATTCCCCCGTAACTGCAGGACCTTACACTTGCCTTTGTTGAACTTCATGAGGTTCCTCTCCGCCCAACTGTCCAGCCTGTCCAGGTCTTGCTGGATGGCGGCACAGCCTTCTGGTGTGTCAGCCACCCCTCCCAGCAAACTTGCTGCGGGTATAGTCTGTCAGTGATTGAACCAGACTGGACCCAGTACTGACCACTGGGGAACACCACTAGCTATAAACCTCCAACTACACTCTGTGCCACTGATCAGAACCCTCTGAGCCCTGCCATTCAGCTAGTTCTCAATCCACTTCACTGTCCACTCATCTGACCCACACTTCCTAAGCTTACCTATAAGATGTTACTTGAGAGTGTCAAAAGCCTTGCTGAAGTTGAGGTAGACAACTTGCATTGTTCTCCCTTCATCTATTCAGCCAGTCATGCTATCGTAGAAGGCTATCAGATTGGTCAAGCATGATTCCCCCTTGGTGAATCCATGTTGACCACTCCCGATAACCTTCTTTTCCTCTACATGCTTAGAGATGACATCCAGGATGAGCTGTTCCATCACCTTTCCAGGGATGAAGGTGAGGCTGACTGGACTGTAGTTTCCTGGGTCCTCCTTCTTGCCCTCTTTGAAGACTGGAGTGACATTGGCTTTCCTCCAGTCCTTAGGCACCTCTCCTCTTCTCCATGACCTTTCAAAGATGATGGAGAGTGGCTTCGCAATAACATCTGCCAGCTCCCTCAGCACTCGTGGGTGCATCCCGTCAGGGCCCATGGATTTGTGGGTGTCGAGTTTGCCTAAATGATCTCTAACCTGATCCTCCTTGACCAAGGGAAAGTCTTTGTTTTTCTAGACTCTGTCACTTACCTTCAGGGTCTGGGATTCCTGAGGGCCAGTCTTAGTAGTAAAGACTGAAGCAAAGAAGGCATCCAGTAACTCCACCTTCTCTGCATCCTCCATCACCAGGGCACCTACCTTATGCAGTAGCAGGCCCACATTTTCCCTAGTCTTTCTCTTGCTAGTGGAGAGAGGAAATGATCGATTGCTTATTTACTGAGGACAAGTAATGAAAAAGAATGAAGCTTATGACTTCTGTTCACTCCTCTCGTGTTCCATATCCATCTGCACAAGTTACAGTAGCAAGATATATCTGTATGATGCATAATCATGTGCTAAAGTTATCACATACCTTTGTGATATTTGCTTTTCACATCTCACACAAAAATCATTTTAACCATCTAGGCCTGTAAGGAGTGAGACTGAAAGAAGACCACTGAGATGTTTCCTCCTGGGTCTTTGATCCTCACTCCTTCCTTCGTGCTTTTATCTAATGTAGACACGGTTGTGCACCAGGGGCTTTTTCAGATGTAGCAATATCAACTGTTCAAAGTCATCCCAGTAACTTGCAGTGCTACAAGAAGTCCAAATTAGTGAAAATTAAGGACTCAAAGCTTCCTAGCCAGAAATTTCCAAACCTGTTAGTCAACTAGAGGCACAGTTTTTAATTATGCAAATCTTGTTTCTATTGTAATATGTACATTTCAGAGTTTCATAATTTGTGATTGTTGCCATAGTTCTGAATCCTGATAATAAAATAAGACCTATTGCTCTGGAGCCCTTAGCTTTTGAGGTCTTGGAAAGAGAGATCCAGTTACTCTCCACTGATATGTAGATAACTGAATCTGCAAAAGGATACCAAATGCATGGGACTTCCTTGAAGTAAAAATAGCTCTTGATTTACTATGACTCTCAATAGAGGCTTTAGAAAGTCTATAAAAATTTATTTTCTTCCAGCATGACCTGGTCTCTTGACCTCCTTTAGTAGTAGAAGTCCAACCAAATCCAAAGTAGGATACTGTAATTTACCATACATTAGCAGGTATGAATAATGGAAGTTACGTTGCACAGCACATTAAATCGACACACAAATGTATCAAAATAATGACAAATCATCCTTTAAGGCATCAGGAGGTAGAGCTAAGGCACAGCCTCAATCTTAATTCTGTTGCTTATTTCTAGAAGCATGATTTCCAAAACTTTATGTGGCAATTCTCTGAGGATTAATTTTACCTCTTTACTTTTTACCTCTGTGTAGATGAAAAACGTATTTGGACAAATTTAGAAATGTGCAATGTTGTGGTAAATTAATCAATACTAGTAATTACTGATGGATTCTATAGATGAAACACATATAACAAAGAAAACCAAAAGAAGGGGATCCTGTATTCTCTTACAATAAGAATTCCTTGTGGACCACAACTTGGTCACAGGGATCACCACACAGTAGGTGTCCTGATCCTGTGCACAGTAATTGCGGTGTGAGCAGTTGTAAAGAGCAGAGACTTTTATACTAGGAAGTCAGGTGTGGAAGATACTAGCCAACTACAGAACTGCCCTTCCTGTCTGCTGCTTTCCTGACCTCCCTATACTCCTTGAACCCCCAAGTGTTAATGCATAACACATCTGTAGCATTGAGGCTAGCCAGTGGTAAATAACAAACCAAACATGAGCTCTGCTCACAGAACATTCAATTCACGTGAGCTGCGTTTCTGTTGCCTTTAAAACCTTAGAGCTCTGGACCTGAATGCTGAACATCCTTTTTGTTCAGGGTTGGGTTTGTTGTTTGTTGGTTTTTTTGATGTTGTTGGTTTTTTGTTGGTTTGGGCTGTAGGGGTTTTTTTTTTGAGCTCAGTTCAATGAACTGTCCGAGATGGAAAACCTGGCATAATGATCATTTAATGACAGGAAAGGACAATAAGGTTGCAGAGCATAGAAAGTAAAAAATCCCCATCTCGAAACTGACACACCAGGTAGGATTCATCTTGCTGACCTGGGTAGGCAGCCTGTATAGTTAATGGGGAAAAATGAGTACCTCCAAGAAAAAAACTCATCCTATCCTGGGTCTAGAATAGTTAGGGTGAAAACACAACCTCACGCAATGGAGATAGAGTCGTGAGCACTAAGGACTTTGCAAACTAATCTGGGTGACAAAAGCTGAAAAAAAAGGGAAAACAAGTGACCATGTGGTGACAGGGTGAGGGTTCATCTGACATCACATAGGAACGTTGGCACAGAGACGGGCTCCAGGTCTTCAAAACAGCTTCTTAAACACAAACCAATCTTTCTCTCCCTGCAATGTCTTCATCTGTTATTATCCTCATTCAAACTTTCACAGCAAATGAAAAAGACATCTCCTAGCCACAGCTAACCCCAAGCACCATGAGGACAGAGAAGAGCATTCTATAACAGGGTATTATGTGCCCATGGAGTTTCTACAGCAGCTGCATAGAGACCTCAGGACATGGACACACAGGTCACATGTTTCCCTGAGAAGAAATTATATACAACTGTATGAGAATAGGAGGAGACTGATTCAGAGCCAGGAAGCTCTGAACCCTTACTTGGGCTGTAGAGAGGAGTGGAAGCTGCGATGAGGCTCCGGAGGCCAGCAGGACACGGACGACAAGCTACAAGGCATCCTTGCAGGTAGGGAACCAGACCAAAGGGACAAGGATAGGACCCTGAAGGAGATTTCTACATCTGCAGCTGGAAGGTCAAGGGAGTAGCTGGAGGAGCCTGTGAAGCCCTAAAAAAGGGCTGTGAAGACAGTGCAGGGGCAAGGGCTTAGCCACTGCCATAGGCATGGACAAAGAGATACTCTGCATTGTTTTGTTTTATTTTTATCTCTATTTTGTTTCTGAAGGAAGGCTTGGACACCCGGGCAGGAACAGTGCTGCTGTCACAGGAACCATGATTTGCTTTCGCCTTCTCTTCCCTGTACAGTTTCCCAGATGAACGAGCAAAAGGGGACTTTGGGAAGAGAATTCCCATGGGAAAAGCTGGTGGGCAGCCTCCAGGAGTTTGCACTGCCCTCCATCTGTAGGGCTGCAGCACAGGGTTAGGGGGGCTCGGTGCTTTCGGCAACCGGTAGGCCAAGGACCTCCTTACCCCTGGGTCTCTGAATGGATGTATCCTGGTCTTACCCACCCCTATCCCAATGCTGCTGGGACTTGTGGGTGGGTTCCCAGAGGATAGTGTGCAGGGGCAATTTGAGGTCCACCTTCTCTGTCTGTCAGGGGCTTTGGCTTCCTGATTTGGGCAGACATCCCTGAGGGCATCCAGATCAGCAAGCTGATTGAAGGGAGCCAGGATCTGGAAGGGAGCATGTGACATGCAAGCACAAGGAGTTTGGGCTGAGACAGGGACTGGCATGAAGAAGCTGACAAAACAGTGGAGGTTAAATTACCTGCCATGCCCCACTCTCCCTAAAGCATCCCTGCACACATCAGCATCACTCGGTGCTTGCAAGCTGCAGACAGCCCCGTGCTGCTGCTTCCCCTGCCTGCAGCGGTCTGTCCTGAGTGTGTAGAGACCTCCACTTTCTCTGGCGCAGAAGCCACCTCATCCTGCACAGACAAGAATTAATGTGAAATGTTGTCTTACCTTGCATGCCACATGCTTAGTGAATCGTGGAGCAGAGCCCATGTGCATTTGGGCCCTTCAGCCAGAGCAGCTGTGGAGTCCTGATTCTTCCTGCAGCACTGGCACTGCTTCACTGCCTCGGTGCAGCGGGTTGCAGACACACAGCGGTATGTCTACTGGACAGGGTCCACCATTTAGGAAACACAGGCACTGGGAGCAACATCAGACCAGCATAGATGATGCTGGGACAAGCACGCTTTCTCCCTAGGAATAAAACCCACCCCGTCCAGGCTCCTCTGTTTCCTCCTCATTATCTTGTGTCTGACTGCAGCAAAGTCCTTGTAAGACTGCTGCCAGAACAGCTGGTTGCCAGTGATGTACAGAGTGATTGATATGTTTGGCTTTTCATGTTCATCCATCGTGTAAATCTGCTTTCATACTTTCTTTATGTGAATGAGATTTGAAGGCAGCTCTGAACTTTGCTCTCATGTCATTTACTGTCTTTGGCCTGAATTCAGAGTCCACGCAGCTCCCTGCTGCACACCAGCACTCTAGAAAGCACAGTTAATTACAACCCCTCCTCATCTTCCCCCCCCAAAAGCACCAGTTTTAGAATCTGAAAAATCTGCCCAGCACAGCCAGGCACTCTCCTCCAGAGACAGACAAGGCTCTGGAGTGAAAGCCAGAGGAAAAACAGAGCTCCCAGTTTGTTTACTACCTCTTGGCACACATCCATACCCAGCTTTTTATATACCACTTCCCAGACTTCGCAGCCTAGTGAACAAGATGCAGTTTTGCCCTAGCTATCAACACACCAATGGTGACCAGCAGTACTTCGTGCTGTTCCAGCAGCAGCACTCAGGACCTTGCTGTGCTGAGATTTGTATCTGCATGTATGCAGCTCGTGTCTCTAAAGAAAATTTTTAATCTGTAAATACACGAGTGTGAGTATGTGTGTGGTGGGGGAGGGATAAGGGATTTCAATCCAAGCTGCACTGTAAAAAGCTCTTTCATGGGTTTCTGAGCTATCACAGGGAGGAGAGCTGATGTCAGAGGAATATTTCTGAGCAGGGAAATCTGTGGAGGTTTCTGAGTTGTGGAGGGAGAGAAAGGCTAATACAAAGGCACTGATGTGGCCCAAGGCTCACTGCAAGTGGTGTTTTGGAAAAGACCTTCATTCCCTGGGTTAAGGGAGTGGCTAATTAAAAATATTTTTTTCTGTAACCCTTTTGTAACTGTGACACTAGGGCAAATGTGACCATAATGCTTTTTAAAACTAGAATGTAATTCTAAAATAAGTAACAATAAAAAGAAAAAAAACCCAACACACATTAATTGAAAAACACTTTCAGCAAGGACCTGACTTCAGCCCTTTTCTAGGGCCAGCAGTCCTAGGCTCTGTTACTGCCAGCACTGTAGCATCCAGCCAGCTGCTGACCAAGGTCTCCATGTGTGCCACCATGTCCCTTTCAAAGTGTTAGCCCCCAGGGTTTCTCCCATGCAGCAGAAACCTGTTTTCCCTTTGGAAGCATTACAGGCATGATAGGACCACTCATCCACCCTTCTTCTCCACCTTTCTCTCCTTTGGTCTTCAGGGCTCCCTAGGTGTCCACACTGCCTGTGCTGGGTGCAGTGTCATCAGTAGGTGACAGTCCCAAAACGGCAAGTGGTTCTTGCTTCTGTGCCATGTTCCCCAGACAGGCATGATGAGTGGGAGTGGTAGTTATTTTTTTAGCACTCGCATTAATTATTTCAAGTCAAGATGGCAAAACCACAGTATTTTATGGTGGACTTTTTAATTAGGTTGTGATCGAGGTTAACGACTTAACATTCAAATCAGTTACTATAATAAGTCGAGTGAAGAGTCAGGGGGCTGGAAGGAAACAAAGCTAATTAAAATAATCAGCTTGACTTTGATGAGAACTGGCCTGGATCCTGCAGCACTCGTTGAGGCTTGATGCTGTAAGCACCATCCACAGCCTGGTCGTGGGTGTGTGTTGCATTAGCAGAAACAGTGACAGAGACACTGCGCAGGAAGGTGCATTCACGTGTCAGCTTGTTTCTTGCAATGTTTTCATTTCCTTGCCTTTCTTTTCCAGGAACAAAGGAAAAAATACCCTTGAAGCCCTTTCTAAAGTGTCTCAGGCAGCATCCACGTGATGTGTCTGCTGTATTGTAAGAGCAGCCTCAAGGACAAGTTTAGAGGTCAAGTGCAGCCAAGGACTATCCACCCTATTGCCCTCCAGAGCATCTCTGGGATGACTCGGAGGGTGACGCAGAGGGAAATCGCACATGGAGTGGCCCGGGTGCCCCATGGTTGGCACAGCTGCCTCCGTCCATCCTGCCTGGCCTTGAAATGATAAAATGTGGCAGGTGTCAGACAAATACCAAATCTCAGGGTGGTTCTTAATCATGTCCCAGTGGTGGTTACTGTAAGATCTGGTGTATTTGAGTCACTGTGAAGATATGTCACAAAGTCCTTGGTTTTAGAAGGCACCTGGTAGAGAATGGATTCGGGCTTTTAGTTGGCTCGCAACAGTATCCTGCACAGCAGTTGCTATAGCATCCATCAAGGGTTTCTTAATGTTCCTCACCCTGACAGCCATATAAGGGCAATATATGGCATTCTTAAGAACTAGTCTTAAAACATTGACATATTTTAAGTAATGCCCTAATTTGGAGGGATACTGACTTCTCTTAGATGTAAGTAGTTATTAATTACAATGCAACAGGAAAATTCATTAGGGTGTAGAATCAAACTTGCAATTAATGTCATTTTTATCTGGGAGCATTAGATGAGCTTTTTTTTTTTTTTGCCTTTAATAAAGATCAGGAAACATTTGCTAATTTCCAACTATTATAGTTACTTCTATGAAATAATATGATCTCTCATTTGCATATAAGAAAACATTTTCTGTATTCACTCTGACTCTGAGCTGCTGTAATTGTATCAGTACATTGAGCTGAAGACTGCCTGTGCATCTAAAGAGGAGTTTTTTCTTATGCAGAATAGCAACACATTTTATCAGTCCCATGGTGAACATCAAGCATTATTTCTGGGGTTTACTTAACCTAGTCTCTAATATTGGGCTCTGCATGAATCTTAGCAGTGTGACTGAGCAAAAAGCCAAGTGGTGCCTCTTGCTGACTGTTAGACAAACATTTCCTTCAGTGTTTTTTGAAATGCTTTTTGCACTTCTTTTTTCAAACATTTTACTTTCAATTTCATTTTCAGTCTCAAAGCAAAACCTGCTTGAGTGTTCGGGTGCCAGGCATGCTTTCTTTATCATTTAAAATTGAACAAATCAGCCACCTCCAGACTCATTTGGTAGTGGGCTTAGTTTTCTTTCTGATGTGTGAACATTTTGTTCAGGTTTGGAGTGTGGTTTTGCTCTGTTGCTTATATATCTAAAAGGGTCATTCCACGGCATCCCTAATCTGCATGTCCCTGGAAACCTGATCTTTAGCTGCAGAGAACTGACCCAGTGATATTGCATGTCTATCTAAGCTCTGAATGGATGTTTTTTGTTATATCCGTGTTCTTCTGATGAATCCTAAACAGCCACATTTAAATAAAACAAAAGCTGCAAAAACTCCCTTTGCACCCTACTTGACAGGATCTCATACAAATCTTCTATCTCCTGGATTTCCATGTTTATTGTTGTTGCAAACATCAGATAGATCAGCTGTATTAAAAAAAAAAAAAACAAAAAAACCCCAACAAAACACCACACACAAACCCCCCCCCAAAATACCAGTAATCATCATTTCATTGCTGATCTTGGCCAGCGAACACAAAAAAGGAATGCAAGCCAGATACCCACCTGGCTTGTGCAGGGAGTCAAGAAATCTCTGAAGCTAGGTTTACCAGCAGTTGGAAACTAGCTGTCCTAACTCAGAAGTCCTGGTGTTCACCAGGACTATAGTCTCCTTCAAGTCCTGCTTCATTCAACACCTCTGCAGAGCCCATAGCTGCATTCCTCCGCCTGTCACCCCAAATAGATCCCCCAGGTAGATCAGCTTGATCTCATGTCTTGGATGCTAGCTCCTGGCTCTTCCAATGTGCTTCTCAAGTAGCTATCTCTGTACACTTTGACAGGGGTAGCCGGGAGGGTGCGCACTTGCTGGGAGCTCTCCCCAGACGCATGGAGTGCATATTTAAACCTTGTGGAAAACGATAAAAAAATGAACCTAGGATCATTCTCTGCACATGATTCTCCTAGAGAATGGAGGACCTGTCTTCAAGTTGTCCAAAATTGTTTTGAAGAGCTGAGGAAAATACTTTGTGCTAATCTGTTTTAATGGAGAAAAATGGCACTGGCCAGGCAAAACAGTCTGGTAGACTGGAGCAGAAGGGAGGGAAGCGTTAAGAAAAATAGATCAAAGTGTTTCATTTTCCAGATTTGAATGCAAGTGTTTCAATATTTCCATTTGAAATGTGTTTTCATTTGAAATGCTTCAATCCCAAGTTAATTTCATTTTTTAAAACAGAAGAATCCATTCGACCCTAGACATTTTTGTGGGGTGTTTTGTTTGTTCTTGATTTTAAAAAAGGTTTCAGATCACTACAAAATAACTTTATTGTAAATTTTTTCCTGAACTTTCTCCAGTGACAAAAAAAAATTCACAGTTCAAAAATCCCTCGTCATTAGTCCCATTATATTGGTGAGGAGATATGCCCCAGGCTATGGGATAAATGAAAACAGAAAGAAACTGAGCCAGCACCCCTGCAGATAAGGCTCACACTATAAACCAGAGACCAGGGTTTCTCTGAGAAACCTCTTTTTTGACAAAACCTCTTGATTTCTAAGCCTCGAGTTCAGCTGTCAGACTCATCAACATTTCACGCTGATGTCATTAAAATGAGCTCAAAAAGACAGCACCCAGAATTTCTGTGACCTTGACAAAGTGTTCTTTGACCCAGTACTTAAAGAAAATGAAATGTCAGGGAGGAAATGTCATGTCAGTCTTTGAGGGAGGTGATTCAGAAGGGATGGACAGGATCTTGTGGGCACATCAAGTCCACATCCATCTCCCCCAATATCAAGGTCCCCTGGGACCAGGGTGGTGCCGTTGCATCACCAAAAGGTCTCAGACCCTCAGGACATGGTTGCCCTGCAGGACTAGGGGCACAGAATCAGTGTGACCTGGGAAGCTGCTTTCTCTCTCCATGCTTTTTTCTTGCCCTTCAACTTAGATCCAGTTACTTCTCTTCCTCCTTCTGCTTTTTGCGCAAGCCTGTTCCAGGATTTTGTTCCTTTGATGGCTGAAAACTTCCTTCAAGTTTCCAGTCTGAATTTATTCATGGCTAGTGTATACTTTTTGATCTTGTGCCGTTTGTCTGTTAGATCTTCTCCCTTCCCAGCGTTTTCCCTGCCCACATTTATTTACAGTAAGCAATCTTTTTTTTTTTTCTTTTTTTTCACAGAACATTTTAAGTTTCTACTTATTTTTCCAAAACCTGACTTTTGGACAGTTGTCCGGCCTTCCTCTCTAGCCAACTTTTAGAGTTATGGACCTCATCTCTCCTTGGACTTCTGAGGTTCGTTTGTACAACCCTGGGTCAAGAAGGAGTATGTCACAAGCTTGTTTTTCTTGGTGAGACTTAAAAGTGCCTTTCAGCTGTCTCTGAGCCCTGTGTTTTTCTTGTCAGTTTAATATGCTTAGCAATAACACCTACCACTTTTATATGTCACACTCTGCACTCCTTAGTCAACTACACATTGACTGGCAAAGCAACACAAAGAAATTGGATTTAACCAGAGAGGAAAAATGTCTCTTTCTTAACCTTTGCCTCCTCCAGGTACTTTTGCAGGTCATAGTATTGGAGTGTCTTGGTGACTCACAGCTCCCCTGCCTGGCAATTATTAGTGTGTGGAGCTCAAAGCAATTACTGAAGCCTTAAACAAACCTTTTCTGGGTGCTAGAACCTCAGTGACAACTATTAGCATCTCGCCAGTGAGTCTGCTGGAGTCACTGCTGGGGAATGCGCAGTAGGGCTGGTAAAAATACCACTTGCTTGAAGTGGAAAAAGTATAAAGCGATATTTTAATATAACTCAATAATACATATCTTCACTGATACTTTCCAGACAAAGATGGATAGTATATCGTAATAACAGGTTCTGGGAAAGGTGTATTTTTAGATGAAAAGTGAGAAAGTTTTGAAAATTGAAAAATGTTTCAAGTTTTCAAAACATGAAACCTACAAGGAAGATATTTCAAAAGGAATTCAGTTTTTCAAGGGAAATATTTGTTCCTTTTGAAAAGATGATTTCCCTTCAAAAATTGTTTTTGGCCAACCCTGTTCAGGTGGTTCTGTCTCAAAGAGAAACCAAATGAGACTCAGAAAGGGGAACTGTGGCTGATCCCAAGCATGGCACAGGAGTGTTTCTGTTTTAAGCAAGCTATGGATATGTTCCCATTGATGTTTAACGTTAAAACTGCATCAGCTGGGTGCAAAAATGGAGCACCAGTCTCTGGTGCATCTCTGACAGTGTGCTTTATGCTCTCTGCTTGGCACTCCTGGGACACTGACCAAGTTCTCCTGGATCTGGGAAGTGCAAGGGTCTTGCAAGTTTGGGGATTTTGCTAGAAATGCAGGGTTAGGGAGAGTTTGGGAGCCAGAGGGGAGAGTTTGGGAGCCAAACAGAACCTGAGCTGCAAACATGGGAGGTGCCAGCACTGGAGCAGGGGAGTGCAGGGAAGAAGAGTTCTGTGTCTTCCCTAGTGTCACCCAGGGAGTCACAGGAAGGGCTGAGAACACATCACAGCTCTCTTCTCCCCTTCAACCCTGCCAACAGAGGCTTGTATTGAAGGTGGCTACGCTATTCAGCATGCCTGCTTAAGTATGAAACATGCAATAGAGGTCCCAGGCTGCACATAAAGAGCAAAATGAGGGAAGGTCATCACTGCAAGTCCCTTAAATGCCTTTTTGCAGCAAAGTGCAGTCAGTGAAGAGGTTTTCCATGACATTATAATGGGCTAACCATGTAGGATGCAAATTGGCACACAGATAAGCAGCCCTAATTACTACTTACCTTGTAAATGTCATATTTTGTCAAACAGGAGGTAAAATGTATTATCCTAGCTAAGCTAGAGAAATACTGTGAGGTGTTAGCACAAAGATTTTAATGCTCAACTAATTAAAAAAGTCATCCTTCACACTACGGAGGGATTTGATTGCTTTTTTTATGAGGACTGGAGGTATCACATCATTTTCAGATGATGTAATTAACCTGACCTATTTGGTGGCTCCATATTAATGTTTCTTTGTGATGGATTTACAATAAAGCTTAATTATTAAAGACTTCAGAACAAGATTTATTATGATCTTGTTTCTTTCCATTCATTATTTCGTTCTTCTCATTTGGAAGTGAGTCAGGACCCCTGGGCACTTTTCTTGTGCCTCCCAGTAATCTGTGCACTGTTCTGGAGAAGACTTATGGGTTTGACCGCTCTGTTTCGCAATTTACTGCATTGCAAAGTGGGTGCAGAGATTAACCACTTAAGAGTTTCAGGAGGCTTACGTAATTCTTCTAAGAGCATGAAGAACCAGAGATGAGACAGGCTAGCAAAAGGCTGTGAGTTTTTCAGCTGGTGCATATTGTTGTTCGTGGTCATCTTTCATTTTGCAGTTCCGATCTCAAATCCGCTGTTTAGTGGAACAACTCACACTGACTGCAGTCAGCCTTAGTTCATTTGAAAAATTTCAAAGGCACTACATACAGTTGGGCACCCAGCCGCCACTGAGGGCAGGGAGAGGTTATTCATTAATCCCCATTTGTATCTTAAAGGAAAACCTATAAAATCCCTGAGCTGAGCATTTCTTTCAGCAGTAAGGTTTTTTTTGGTCTACAATAGGTTTACAGAGAATTCTGTATTAGAATCAGAGCATAACAGTCAAACTTTTTTTTCCTAGAACAAACTGTTACAGAGGAAACTGCAGACAGATTTCTATACCTGTTTTAGCTTCAAAGGTTAGAAATCAGACCAAACCCCACTGCATACATTTCATCGATTGCCAAGGGCAGAATATTCTTAATGTGTCAGTATTAAATAAACAGATGTAAAACTAACCAGAGATTTTAATTTCTGTTGCGATAATGATGAAAGTTTGTTGACCCACGGGTGATACTGATGGAGTTGCTATTACACATAGCTGTGGCCAGGCCTTTTGTAGGACACTGGGAAACGTACTTAATATTTTGATGCCTCAGTTGGAGCTGAGCTTTCCTAAAGACCTACTAACTGAAAACGTGCTTTCTTTGGTCCACTGGGAGCCTGTCTTTACGCACAGGATTACCCACTGCTTTCCACCAGCACAGAGTCCAGCCATTAGGACAAACCTGTGAATATTTCAGGTGGTGCCAAGTGCCAAACTCCATTCTCTTCATAGCCTGAGCACATGGAGGAGGGATGCTAGACAAGGCTAACAGTGCAGCATGCAACACAAATTTAATGAGCAGAAACCATTCTTGGCAGTGTCTGGCTAGGTCATTCCTGGCATCAGAATACCTTTCCTACTGTAGACAAAGCTATTTTTCCACTGCAGAGCTGTCTTTGTGTGTTATGCCTGTGAAATAAGAACTCTCTCTGTCACTGGACACAGAAGATTTATTTAAGAAATGAGGTGGCCCTGAAACATCATCACTGCAGTAATTAATTGGCTACTGCTGTAAAGCACAGTAGCAACATTTTGAGAAACATTAGCTGCTGTCCTGCTTGAATTAAGGGCACAAATCATTCCACAGGCTTTGCTTTGCTTCAAGTTATACTGTATACTGTATACAAATTATCTGAGAAGAGAAGCTGATTAATGACATAGAAAGAGAGAGCCCAGAAGACAATACATCTCTTCTCTATCTAATCTCTTCTGTCTTCCAGTCTGCCCACCTGCCTGCAGGACAGCACAGTGGAGAGCAAACCAAATATTCAAACTCCCACCCCAGGCCCCCTTTTCTGTTTCTCTGTGTCTCACTGGGGTTATGATAAACACACACTTCTGTAAAAAGCTTTCAGTTCTGAGGCCAGAGGAAAGCAACTCTCATCCTCAGCATCATCTTTATTGTGTTCAGGACTTGCATCATAGCAGGACGCTGCTTTACCATGTCTTAATCACCTTCCATTTGCACCAATTCATTGGATTTTTGAGTAGCAAGACGGATGTGATTAGGTTTATCCTGCAATCCATCAGACAACTAGACTTTTACTTCCCTT